>JAVKPL010013726.1:0-76485 GCA_032173675.1 Gastrolobium villosum | reverse complement strand
CAAGAGTTATCACCCTTGTCATGCCTCAAATTGTGCATTTTGTTAGCATACCATTTTCCAACCTTATATTTGAAAGCGGCTATCAAATCGGCACGGTGTTCGGGCAACCAACTGAAGTTATGCTGTAAATTTTTCAAGAGACAAGCGATTAGTGCACATTATCGTGTACGAGATTAATTTAAAATGCGTGTTGATAAAAATGGTATAGTAACCAGAATATTGGCAAACTTACCAAGAAAGAATCACGCCAAGCTTCTTTTTGGTTGACTGTAACATCTTTCCAAAAACCCCATGTGTGTGTGTAGTTTCGAAAAATCATATTATTCAGGTATTCGGTTGGTTCTTTATATGGGTAGAACCTGATAATAAAAAAATCAAAATATTAGCATACAAACAAGAAGGTTAAAAATAAAGAAATTAGTACCTCATTGTAACAAAGAAAACTTACTCGGTTCTCCCTAACGGATTACTCGGTTCTCCCTAACGGACGAATCCAGACCTTTTTGGTGACGGGATCAACTGATCCCCACAGTGGCTCCTCGGAAAAAGGAGTATCTCCCACACAAGAGGACGGGGACGGATCCTACAAAAGTCAAATAATTGTAAAACATTCAAGCAGTTAGTGTCAAAAATTATAAATAAAACATTAATATTTAACTTATTCAAATTGGAGTTAGTTTTAACCTGTTCTGGCACGCCCAAAAGTGTAGGAGGAGTGGGAGGAAGACCGCTGGGACCTATAACGGAGTCAGTAGTAGAGGGGGAGGATGATAAGCGTGTGGGAGGCATCACGAGCTCTATCCTATCTCCTCTGTCGGTGGTGATAGGACGGGCACGTCCTCTACTGCATGCACCAGTGCCATCTGGCTGAGAATGATCCATCTGCAAAGCTTTATAAAAATAATGTTTGAATATGAACAAAATAATATGCAATGCCCAACCATAAACAAGTTACTAATGAGCTCTATCATAAATAATTGAAAGGCCATAAAATGTACAGAATAACAATATCAGTAAAGTTTACAAGTCAAGGCAAATTGATAAATGTCTTTAGCATAACAACATCAATAAAGAGTGATCATTCGGATGAATCCTGTTCTTCTAATTCTTCTTGTGCGCCTTCCTCTGGAGTCTCATATTCGTCCAATTCTGGTTCACTATCTGAATAAGTCTCTTGTTCGTCATCATCTGATTCCTCATTCCCCTCACGGATAAGAATCATGTCTAACTCTGCAGCAGAATCAAAGAGATTGATTGGCACATCATCCTCTACAATATTTACGGGCAATAAATCTTCCACATTAGCTTGAAATGGTTCAGATATTTCATTTGTTTGTGACTCTTTGGACTCTGGGATAATATTTCGAGCTTTGGTTTTGATAACTGCTATCCACCCTTGTGGGGCTGTAGGGTATGATGTATAATAAACTTGTTCGGCCTGCTGAGCAAGTATGAATGGGTCATATCCCACTGTATATCTCCTTGACTGATGAACCTCCTCAACGTTGCCATATTTATCAACTTTTGTCCCGCGAGGAGTGTTATCAAACCAGTCACACTTAAACAAAGTAACCTTCTTTCCCCCCCTGTAATCCAATTGAATTATGTCAAGTAGCTTCCCGTAGTAGTCGTCCTCATTACCGTCGACCAGTCCACCTCGAACAGATACACCATAGTTACAACAAGATGTATTTGCATTCGCTGCTACGGTTGCAAACTTGTACCCGTTGATGATATATTTTCTTAAGTGTGTGACAATTGTTGCAGCTCCGTCAGCTAAACTCCATGCAACATCATGTGCAGCTGATGGGTTAGCAACGAAGTGCTCTCGAAACCATACAGGAAACCGAGAGGGAATGAGTTGATCAAGTTCAGAACTTGGCCAGCTGGGATTATTGGATCGAAACCATTTGGAAAAGTAACTGCAATAAAAATATATATCATTATTCTGATCCCCTCTAACATTTGGCACCAATCTAAAAACAAATAAAATCTCACTCAATGTAGGGAGCAGCCTCTGAACAGTTGTTTAGAATGTACCACTCTGCCACTTGCTTATCCCTTCCTTCAAGATTTGACTTACTTGTCCTTCCTACGACACGTCCTGGATAATTAAATATTGATATTTGACCACTCGTATCACCGCCATCATCATTTCGAGGGGCTCCTCTCCATCTTGATATGTATTCAGGGGGATAATAGTACGATGCAAATTTACTTGCCTCTTCGATGAGATACTTTTCAGCAATTGAGCCTTCAACATGATTTTGATTGCTAATCTTATCCTTCAGTGTTTTTAAAAATCTACAAGCAAAAGAATTGGCTATCGTCACAAACTATGCATTAAGTGGCTCAATTAAACGTATTAAAAAGAATCTTACCTCTCGAACGGATACATCCATCTATATTGTTGCGGACCTCCAACCCTTGCCTCGTAAGCCAAGTGAATAGGCAAATGTTCCATTGAGTCAAAAAAGGTCGGAGGAAATATCATCTCCAGCTTGCATAGCATTATTGGCATGCTTGCCTCCAGATGTCGTAACCTTTCAGCATTAAGCTGAGAAGCACAAATCTCTCTAAAGAACATTGACAATTCAGTCAGTATACTCCATACATGTTTAGGCAAGGCTTTGAAGGCCCATGGCAACAATCTCTGAAAGAAAACATGACAATCATGACTTTTCATCCCGAATAACTTTGCCTCGTTCATATCAACACACCTCGACAACTTGGATGCATAACCATCTGGGAGTTTTAGATCTTTAACCCAGCGTAACAATTCTAATTTCTTGTCCTTGTTCAGTGTATACGGTGCTCTAGGTTTTAAAGTCCGTCCCCTGGTGGCCTCAACCAAATGCAAATCTGGCCTTATGCAAATGTTAGCTATATCCAGTCTTGCATTTACAGTGTCCTTCGTTGATCCTTTGGTGTCCATCACAGTGTATAGAATATTGCAAAACACGTTTCTCTCAATATGCATTACATCAAGGTTATGTCTTAACAATTGATCTTTCCAATATGGTAGATCCCAAAAGATGCTACGTTTGTTCCAATGGTGATCTACGCCATACCCCTCTATATCATCCAAATCGGGCGCCTCTTCAACACTTGGAATATGCTTCACCCTCTCCCATATCTCATTGCCACTTAAAGGATGGATTGCACCTGACCTTTCAACTCTCCCTTTCTTGAAGGCATTTTTATTTTTCCTATACGGATGGTTGTGTGGCAGAAATCTCCGATGAGTGTCAAACCAACAAACCTTGCGACTATTTTGCAAGCTAAAACCGACATTCCGTTCTAAGCAAACCGGACATGCAAGTTTCCCCGATGTCTGCCATCCACTTAACATCCCATATGCAGGAAAATCATTTATTGTCCACATTAAGGCAGCCCGCATCATGAAATTTTGCCTCAATGATACATCATACGTCAAAACCCCTTCACTCCACAACATCTTCAACTCATCTATCAGAGGCCTAAGGTATATATCTATCTTCTTTTTTGGATTGGAGGGTCCAGGGATTAATGCTGTAAGGAATAAAAACTCTCTTCGCATGCACATGGAAGGTGGGAAATTATACGGAGTCACAATCACAGGCCAACAAGAATAATTTCTACCCGTTTGATTGAAAGGAGCGAACCCATCCGAACATAAACCAAGACGGACATTACGAGGATCCGTTGCAAACAAAGGATTCGCCTCGTCAAAGTGCATCCAAGCTTCCGCATCGGATGGATGCGTCACAAATTTGTCATCCTTATGATGCTCCCGGTGCCATCTCATGTGACTAGCTGTTTGTTCCGAAGAATACAATCTTTGAAGCCTAGGAACAAGAGGAAAGTACCACATCTTGCTAAACACTTTGCGGCTTGTGTTCTTGCCATTCGTCACGATGTTGTATCTGTCATGATGACAAAACTTACAGTTACTGAGATCAGCATTTTCCTTGTAATACAACATACAACCTTTCGGGCAGCAATGAATCTTTTCACATCCTAGCCCGAGCGCTTTCACCTTTTTTTTTGCTTGGTAAAAGTCCTTCGACAAATTATTGTTCTTGGGAACAACTCGACCCATGAACTGCATCCACTCATTGTAAGCAGACTCAGACATTCGATGATCACTCTTCAAGGAAAGTGTTGCTAGGGTAGCAGATAATGATGTGTGTTCACTAGCTTCATGGTGTTCGCAACCATCCCATAATGGACGTCGTGCATCTTGAAGCATTTTGTAGAACCTTTCAGCTTCCGGATTAGGATCCTCTGGCATGTTATTAGCTTCAGTATGAGTACCGGGATCAAAATGTTCCCCAATCGACGGTCCTGCTGCATCCATAATCAACTGTTCATATTCATTGTGGTTGTTTCGTTGACTACTTTCCCCATAATAACCACTTGGTGTGTGTTGAATCTCCCCATGGTGATGCCAACATTCATAACCCTTCATGAAGCCCTTGCGACACAGATGCACCCTGACGTGGTCTGTACTTTGAAATTTCATACACTTACACTTCACACATGGACAACTGATATCCTTACTTTGTGGTACTCTTCGATCCCATGCGAACTGGATGAACATTTCTAAACCCTCAAGGAAGGATCTAGTTATTTGTCTTTTGTTGTTCATACGATTGTACATCCAACTCCTATCATTACCGCCTTCCATAATCCTAAATTTGTAAAAAGTTAACAAATATTTTGCATTCAATTAATGAAGTAAGTGGAAAACAAACACATGCATTCATCAGGGGACAATTGCAGCAAGCAACCAGAGAATTAGGATAGTACACCAGAAGATGGGGACATACATTCAGAGGGACATATAATTGAAAACGGAACAACAATGCAAATAATATATCTTTTTTATATTTTCCCGATTCATTTAAGAGTTCTTAAATACCAAACTAAAAAATAAGTCACAACAATATACTATGTGGAAGAAAAAAAGTATGCCTATGCACTACTGGCATGTACATTGAGATCGTAACTAAATTGTCTCTTATTATGTACGAATTACTTATAGTTTCTTTTACGTTAGACTTTGTAGTTCATTGTTAGCAGGAAATCTGCAAGCAAAAACTATAATGATTGGTTGTGACACTAAAATAAGATAGCTGGCAAAATCTGCAAGCAAAAACCCCCCACAGGAAAAGGAAAAAAAAAATATCAGACTGAAACCAGAATCAAATTTTAAATAAAACACAAGGTGGTTGGTTAATGGTTATAAGCTTTGCTTATAATTCACTTCCTATCACAACCCATCTACCTCCATTATTAACATTTCCAAAAAAGGGTGGTGCTTTGAATTGAAGCTTGAAAGGGATCACTGTCACTGATCACACAACACCAAAAATAAAAAAAATAAAAAAAAATGAGGGATTGTTAAGAGGCATTGAAAAAATGAAAGGTCTAGTGGCTATTACTTTAGACTCAAAATTCCAACTACTCCTCTGACAGATAGGTACCTACCAAGGACTCCCCAATTTGACGCCATTGAATTCAACACAGGGAATTGAGGGGTTAATGAAGAGGCGTATCCTATGGGTATCAAAATATCTGCAAAAATATGAACAGAGAGAGAGAGAGTGACCCAGTTCAGTTTTCACTCACAAGATTGCTTAAAAAGAAGCGTGATGAGTACCCAATTGAAAAATATTAGTACCTTCCCAGTGGGTGGAAAATAGAATGAGGCAGAGAAGAGACAAGCTCCGAAGATCAGAGAGGAATGTAAGTGGAATTTCAGAGCTGAAGAAACATCATGCGAAGAAACAACAACCAATCATTATGTACGAATTACTTATAGTTTCTTTTACGTTAGACTTTGTACGAATTACTTATATCACAACCAATTTATTATGATTGGTTGTAATCCTCATCAATACTATAATCGTTATGTGGGATAATAACACATAATAAGTTGTCTTCTGATTTCCCAATAATAAGTTGTCTTCTGATTAAAAACTATAATTATTATGTTCTCTTCTGATTTCCCAATTTATGTGGGATTCGTTATCTGTTCTTGTTTCTTAATGACATAATAAGTCTCTGACCCTTACTTTCATTTGTCCTCTTAATGATATATAACAACACTTTTGGGCTTTTGTTACTGCATCAAATTTTGGGTGTGATGTATAACACTTAAAAACTTAAGCATTGAATTTATAGAATTCATAATGTGACTCATTTTAAAGATTGTATTTATTGTTAGAACCTCTCACCGCTTTCTGTCTTAAGTGTTCACCCATGCTTGCTTTGATGAATCAATTTAGCAGTAGTTCATAGATTTTCGGTTGCTGTTCAGATTCTGTGAACATGATGAATGGTGTTTCTGTGCAGTGAAAATGTTATGTAAACAACACTTTAGATATACAAAATCTCAACTATTTTGCTTAAAAAAAAATTGGATTGCTTACCGAATGGAATTAAATTCGTGAGTGTGAACCATTAGGAGAAGACAAATGAATCACTTTATACTTTAATAACATCTCTAAAAATTGACCCACCCAATTTGACCCACCCAATTAACACAAACAACTCTTTCCACTTTCACTCACATCAAGCGTAACCCCAACATTTGCACAACATCCACCAAGCAATAAGATCAACTTTTCGAGAAGCATTTAAAAATAATAATAAAAATTCCAGCCCTTAATAAAAAAGGTATATTACAGAAAATTGAACCAAAGCAGAAACATAAAAGGTACCTGATACTTGGTAAGTGGTAAGGTGTCTTCTAATAGCGTTTGTCTTCCTTGACGAAGAGTGAAAGGTAAGTACTTCTTCTTCTAAGCTTCCCTCAATGCTGTAATATAAAATTTAAAATAAAATTAGTATAAAATCAGAAGTATAACATCCACTGTAATTTAAAATTTCAATAAAATCACAAAGCAAGCAGAAACCCTCAAATCAGTAACTAATAATTAAAACACAAAACATTCAGATCTATCTAAAGCAATACATCATCCCAAATTTCAATGTGAATACAATCCAATTTGAATAGATCGAAGGCTGTTCTCCAATAAAGATGAGAAAAAGGCTATTACCTTTCTTTGATATTTTTAATCAAAGCTTTTAATTCTATCCCAAAACTCTGGTTTCACAATATAAATTAATAAACTATTTTTAATCAAGGCTGTATATGGCATTGCCCTTGAATCTTTACAAAAAAAAAAAAACTTTTTTCCAGACTCGAACAGTGAGATTCGGGTCACAAGGCGTACTATTTCATCAGCAAAAAAAATTATATTATTAATTGACCTAAACTGATAACTCCAACCTAACTCAACTGATCAAACCCGTTTCTATATAGTTTGCTTTTTTGTTTAAAGTGGTCCAGTTACTTGCTTTCTAATAATAACTGGTATTAATGCTAACAAATAGGATAGAACTCAAGGGAAAAACACTGCATCATAATAGAATAAACGTATATGATTTACTCTGCATCAGTATCCTTTCTATATATACTGCAAAAGACAACTCTGTGTTTTGTGATATAGTTTCTGAACAGTTAAGAGTTTGTTTAGTGCCAGCTCAGTTTCTGTTAGAAGTTAGTTTTGCTGAGCTGGGTGGACACCGTAATCATTTTAATCTTCAGTCAATAATACAGTTCTCACTCAGAAACTTTCTCTGATTTCTTCTCTCTTTCTCCTCCTCTCTCTCTCTCTCTCTCATACTTACATTTATTCAACAAACATAAACACATACTAGAACAGAAGAAACGTAGAAAAAAAAAACAGAACAAACTTAAAAAATAAAAAAGGAACCTACTCAGTCACAAAATTATATTCTGTTATGTAAATAAGTTTACATTCACTCCAATTCCTTCTTATACTCAAACTACATTGATTGAGAAAACTGCATTACACTCAACAACTAACAGAAAACAACCTTTTCGTCCTAATCAGCAATAACTTTGGGTTAGTAACTTATGAGTCAGATTAGTTCTAGCAAACCCAACTCCAAACCTATGAGGATGTAACCAAAGAATTATAAGATCAACAGAGTTTCCCCCCCTCATTAGCCTCCAAGTCTTCAATAACAACACAGCAACTACTATCAAAGTAGCATGAAGCCCAAAAACTTGAGAAACTTTCTCTAACATTTTATATGTACGGTCACCAATTGCAGCTGCAACATATGTTATACATGGACTATATGAACCAGTGACCATTTCCAGCAGCCTGTGTAACAAAACTGAAATATTCATACAGAAACCATGTCAACCCAAAAACATGATATGGACACGTTACTTGAAAATCATTTGTGGTGCTTTATAAACTCCCATCCGTTACAAACAAACCTAAACTGTTAAAAAAAAACAATTTTCTTTATAAAGACACATCAAAAGCAACACAAAGTACATAATAATATCATATCCAAAAGATATGCTACATCAAAAGCTTCCACAATCATTTGATCATATTATCATCAGAAAATTTCAAGTGGTTCCTTTGGCTTGGCTTCCACAATCATTTGAGTTTTCTGATTAGACATTACTGTCAATTGTATGGCCATAAAACTTGAACACCATCTTTCTTTCTTTTTTCGTGTTTCCTCTTTTCAATAATCATGGAGGATTCGGACGACAATTAAAGCTTTCAATAAGAAAGATAGCAAAGATGAGATACCCTTTTGCTTTATTAAGGATTTTATTTGACAATCAAGAAGGATACAGCACCAAAATATTTCACCAAATCAATCCACAAAATACTCTAAAATCATCTTCTCAGCAGAAGACAAATACCTTTGTGTAAACTGCTAGGTTAACATCTTTTATTACACCGTCAGCTTCAGATCTTGTCTCCCCTGTGCGTACATCTTCTCACGAACCAGTCACGCCTCCTCTGATCAAGGAACGAAGGCAAGGAACGAGGGCAAGGAACGAGGGCAAGGAACGAAGGCAAGGAACGAAAGAGGAACAAAGGCGGCAAGGAACGAAGGCAAGGAACGAGGGCAAGGAACGAAGGCAAGGAACGAAAGAGGAACGAAGGCGGCAAGGAACGAAGGCAAAGGAACTTAGGGCAAGGAACTTAGATCAGTATCAAGTTAACATAAAATTTATTTTATTTATTAATATATTTATATATAATTAAGGAATTTAAAGATGTATATATTATTAAATTTATACAATACATTTTTTAAAATTATATTATTTTTATACAAATTATATTAAAATTAAAAATTTAAAACTCTATTATATGTTTTTTATTACTTGAATAATAAAGTAATAAATATTTGAGTTGCTAATGATTTTTAAAATTAATTCAATCTACCGTCGTATATATCTACATTTTAATTCAAACATATCTGCCAATAAAGAAGATATAAATTTTATGGGAAATATTATTCTTATGCAACATAAGATAAAAAATTTTACTACACACCAATTGATTTTCGTGTAGTTTAATTTTTAAAATTTTATTTTTTTATAAATGAGTGGGCCCCACCCATGATTATCTCTATGGTAGGAGAGAACTACTCTCCTAAAACATAAGATTAATAAAACCCAAATTTTATTATTGTGCAATAAGTATTATTTATAGTCATGTAAGTTTTAAAATTTATTGCCTATTTTGGTTGCTGAAACGTTTTTCCAGCACACCCGCTCACATTTGATTTATTCTTCTTGGAATTTCCAATGTATTAATGGCAAATAAAAGAAGGAATTAAAAATTTTCAAATAAAAGAATAGAGTCAATATCTGATAATAACTTCCAAAGAACAAAAACGTTAAAAATTGTTAGAAGAAAATACTTTTTATATAAAAACGTTAAAAACGTTACAAAATTACTTTATATTACTTAATGCATATTACATTAAATGAAATAGAATAAAATTATAATTGTTTCACTTTTAGGTATTTTAAATGATTTAATAAATACTTTTTCGTAAATATAAATATTATTATTTTTAGAAGAAAAAATTAATTAATCCTAGTAGGTATAATTAATAATTAGTGGTTCTGTTCCTTTTAACGACTTTTAAAATTCCATTAGTTTCTATAATAATGGGTTAGAAATCAAAGAACTCTATAAAATAGTAATTCATTTGTATTTCTTCTACCTTAATAGAGATCATTATATACAAAGTCCTAGAGTTACAAATCAGACATAAATCACGGCTACAAATCAGACATAAATCAAGGAAAAATTACATTTGATCAAAAAATTAAAACTCCTAAAATCTCTTCACATAATCCCTACAATCACTCCATGTAACGGATTCCCTTTAATTGCTACATACAATGGTCAATCAAATCAGAAATTAAATGTTTCCAATTATAAAAAATATACAACTCAACAGAATGTCCAACGTCATCTTCAGCCAAGTAAATAGTTGTAGCAAACACCACTTATCTTTTTACTCATCTCGCTCTTGCAAACACCACTTATCTTTTTACCGTGTGAATTTTGAGATGGTGTCCAAAGAGCACAGATAAGGAAGGCTAAACATAAATATTTAGTCATTTAAAAGTTAAGACATTTTATTATATCATATCATTCATGATATTGGATTATGGAGAAAATACTTGTAGAAAATAAAGAAGAATGCCTTACCTTCCTCTGAGAAATTACATAAGTATATATCTTAGTGATTCCAAATCATCCAATCAACTTTGCTCTACAACAAAGCTACAAAAAAAAGAAAAATATTACATGTTCATACAATAGAAGAACAACTTGAGAATATAAGAAGATAAATAGACAAATAAGAGAAGAAACATGTGCACAAAAACTAATTATCAAACGAAAAGACCCAGTAGCACATATCTCATTTATACACGAAATAATTTAATTTTTTAATAATTAAGCCTAACATAACCGATTTTGTAGTTCACCAGCACACGCATAAGCCTTTCCAACCTGCTCCTCGGCATCCAAAGACATTTTTTTTAGTATCACAAGCTACATAAAATTCTCATTCGCTCCGGTTATCACCGTTTAAAGTTGGACGAGCAACACTGTCAGCGAACCTAAAACAGGCTTTTAAATAAATGAACATGGTTCAGTCATTTGGACACTCTGCGTAAAATAGTTGTTACAAGCCTCTCATAGTTTAGTATGTGATTCTAGACTCAATTACCTTTATTTATGAAGGTATCACATGTTCCATAAAGTTCTCATTCGTTCTGGTTATATCCTTTGAAGTTGGACAAGCAACAATCCCAGCCAACCCAAAATTAACAAGGTTTTTATTACATAAGTGAACGTGGATCAGTCATTTTCACACTTCGCGTAAAATAGTTGTTACAAGTCTCTCATAGTCTAGTATGTGATTCTAGACTCAATTACCTTTCCAATAAGGTATCACACACTTCATAAAGTTCTCATTCACTCCAGTTATCACCGTTTGAAGTTGGACAAGCAACACTGTCAGCAACTCAAAATAGGACTTTTACATAAAAGAACATGGTTCAGTAATTTGGACATTGTGCGTACAATAGTTGTTACACGTCTTTCATATTTTAGTATGTTATTTTAGACTCAATTACCTTTCCAAAAACGTATCACACGCTCCATAAAGTTCTTATTCGCGATTTTGAACAAACCACTCAACCAATTGCTCTCAAATTTTTATATAACAAACTAGACACCGAAAGCTTTAATTTTTATACAATAAACTGCTCCGGTTATCACTATTTGAAATTTGAAAAAATAGTTTATCAAAAAAGGAATTTTTTTTTTAGAAAATGTGCAATTTCAATATATATCCGAAAGCCATCGCAAATCCCGTCGCAGTTTGCGATGGAAACAGATTCCATTGCAAAAAAGAGAGGCATTTTTCCATTTCAAAATTTGAAAAATTCGCGTACTCAATATATTCCTGAAAGCCATCTGAAATTCCGTCGCCGATTGCGATGGAAACGGATTCCATCGCAAAAAGGAGAGGCATTTTTTAATTTTGAAATTTGAAAACTGCGCGTTTCTATATATATATATATATATATATATATATATATATATTCGAAAGCCATCGCAAATTCCGTCGCATGTATTTAATCAATTTACCCATTTTCTAGTATAGGAAATTGATTGCAAAACCCGTTGCAATTTGTGATGGAAACGAATTCCATCGCAAAAAAGAGAGACATTTTTAAATTTTAAAAACAAAAAAAACGTAAATACAATATTTATCATAAAGCCATTGCGAAATCCGTCGCAGATTGCGATGGAAACAGATTCCATCGCAAAAAGAGAGGCATATTTAAATTTTGAAATTTGGAAATATGCCCAATTTCAATATATATCTGAAAGTCATCGCAATTTCCGTCGCAGATATCCAATTAATTTTCCCATTTTCTACTGTATAAAATCCGTTGCAAAAACCGTCGCAGTTTGCGATAGAAACGATTTCCATTGCAAAATACAGAGGCATTCATATCTCAATCTGCGACGGGTTTATTCGAACTTCGATCGAAAATTTACTTTCCCAAGATTTGCAATGGATATACCCGTCGTAAAATATTCCATTGCAAAAAGCCGTCGCAATTTATTCAAATTTGCCATGAAATATGTTTCCGTCACAATTTGAGACGGTGTTTATGACGATAATGCGACGGTATTTGCGACTGCTCTGTTAAGACGGTACTTTAGCTCCGTTTCCGTCGTAATTACTTCTCCGTCGCAAAGTTCGTTGCAATTTCTGGTGGATATTTTCCCATCGCAATATCCATCACAATTTGTGACGAATAATTTTCCATCGCAAATTTCCGTCGCAATTTATGAATTTTCTAGTAGTGAAAATAAGGCACAATGCCCAACAATAGTCTCAGCATCATATCATAATCAAAACGGGGAAACATAAACAACAGTCAACATCCAGCATGTTAGCATGTCATAATAACATCAACTCAGCTCTGGCCTCCTGCCATCTGAGCCCTCAACATTACCTGATCCTGAAATAAGCGTCCCCAAACGTGGGGTGAGATCTCTAAACAAGAAATCTCAGTAAGACAAGGGGTCCTCAAGGATCTTCCACCCCAAGCTCACTTACATGTGTAATATAAGTTCAAAAACAGTATTTACAATATAAGTTCCAAAACTATACGATGCAGCAGATAATAATGCCATGTGTGTTTATCAAATCTACTGGCCAGAGAAATGCAGGAATACGTCTAAACCCACATGAGTACAAGGAACACCGCTTGCACCTCACCCACAGCCTCACCATCTTGTATGTACTACATACTCAGGCTTACCGTATAGGTGGACACCACATGCATATCATAAAAGCACATTGCATATAATAATGTTGGACAAGTGGCTTCAATACTCAAGAGGGGGGTGAATTGAGTTTTACAAAATCTTTTCGCTAAGTGCCTCCTTTGATATTTAAAAGACTATTTCTTCAATAAGGTGATTTAATAGTGAGAAGTATAAGTGAAGAGATTAATAAAGTAAGCCAGCAGGTAGGAGTCCGACACCTCCTACCATACAGCGCCTCGTAGGGTGCCATGCCTAGACTAGCATGAAAACTGTTGTTGTACGAGAATTCTACCAACGGAAGGTACCTATCCCATGCTGATCCCTGCTCCAACGTGCAAGCTTTCAACATGTCCTCCAATGTCTGGATGGTCCGCTCAGTCTGAGGATGATAGGCGGTACTCAATCTCAACTGCGTACCAAAAGCCTCCTGCAGCGCCTCCCAGAACCGAGATGTGAACTTCGGGTCCCCATCACTGATGATAGTCTCGGGCACCCCGTGAAGCCTCACAATCTCGCGGACATATAGCTTGGCCAACTGCTCTGTAGTGAAGCTCACCTTCACTGGAAGAAAATGGGCAGACTTGGTCAATCTGTCCACAATGACCCAGATAGAGTCACAAACAACCTGAGTCTTAGGCAATCCCACCACGAAGTCCATGGAAATACTCTCCCACTTCCACTGTGGAATCTCCAGAGGTTGAAGTTTACCAGACGGTTTCTGGTGCTCAATCTTTACTTTCTGACATATAAGGCATTTGGACACGTAGACCGCTATGTCCTTCTTCATGCCCGGCCACCAAAAATTTCTCTTTAAGTCCTTGTACATTTTTGTAGCACCAGGGTGAATAGTAAACCGGCCCTTATGAGCCTCTGCCATAACCTCTTCTGTCAATGGCCCTCGAGGAATAACAATCCTCTTCTGAAACAGCAATAAACCATCCTCGTTCCAAGACACCCCGTCCTGGTTTTTTAAATAATCAAGGCACTCTCTCTGCACTTGCGCCTCTTTAATCTTCTCCATAGCTCATTAATCACCTCTGCTGTTTCCATCTCAAGCAGTGCACCCCCAAACAAGGAGTTCACTCTCAAGTCTCTGAACTTTTCGATCACCTCGTAGTCGCTCATAATCAAGCTAGATAAGCTCACGGATTTCTGACTCAAAGCATCGGCTACCACATTGGCCTTGCCAGGATGGTACCTCAACTCAAAGTCGTAGTCCTTCAGGAACTCCATCCATCTTCGTTGTCTCATGTTCAACTCCTTCTGGTCAAACAGATACTTCAGGCTCTTGTGATCACTGAATACAGCGAACTTCATGCCAAACAGGTAATGCCTCCAAATCTTGAAAGCAAAAACAATGGCTGCCAACTCCAAGTCGTGAGTCGGGTAGTTCTCCTCATGAGGTTTCAACTGTCTTGAAGCATAGGCAACAGCTTTCCCTTTCTGCATCAACACACAGCCTAGTCCTTTACCAGAGGCATCGCAGTATAACTCAAACTGTTCCGCAGGATCAGGAAGAACTAACACTGGAGCAGTAGTTAGTCTCTCCTATACCATATCCGGATACCCAGATCCCACATCCGGATACCATATCCGGATATGAATATCCGGATACCATATCCGGATACTGATATCCGGATATCTGTTCGACAAATATCCGGATATCTCACGACAGAATGCAGTTTCTGCATTTCGTGAATATCCACCCCAAAGATTCAACTTTTAACACATGTACACGTTAAAGCATGCATCTTTAATCTGTTTTAGGTTCATACTCATTATACCTTCTTGGTTACTCATTAATCATGGCAAAGACATCAACTTTAAGCCATAAAACTAAGATCAAAGATGAGGAAACTTACCCCAAGCTTGAAACAGAGTAATATGTGCTCTTGGAGCTCTCCAAAAGCTCCTCAACTCAGGCCACACAAAGGTGTACGAAAATGGTTCTCAAGACTTGATCTTTCTACCCAAAGGTTGCTTCTTGGAGCTTCCACCACCAAGGAAAAGCTCACAACTCCCTCTCAACACAACTCAACCCCCAAAACAGACCTCAAAACACACTCCACAATGGCTGAATGTGCAGAGAATGCAGCCTCACACTCCCACAACCCACCCAATCAAGTGTTTAGAAGAGGAAATGTGAAGGAAATGGCTTCAACCTCAAGAAAAGAGAAGAGAAGCCAATGAAACAGTGTTTTGGAATTTGCTGCTCAGCCTCTTCACGTATGATAAGGGTTTGCCTAGGGTTTTGTGCCTTAGTATGCTTATTTTTAGGCACATGGCCACTTAACGCACAGTATTAGCCTTAATAGCAACGCAAAAGATCTTGATCCCAAACTTTGGAATCTATACCTACACATTTTTCTAAGATTTGTCATATTTTTATTTTATTTTTCGGAGCACCTTTCCGGTACGCGCTTTTCCATAGCCAGTATCAGTTCTGGCATCAGATCACATTATTTTGACCTGAAACTTGTTTTACAAGTCCTACATAATATTCTAGTAATTATCATGCATTCATTATAATTTTCCGGGATACTTTTCCGGTACGCATTTATACCGGGTAGCAGAACCGGTATCTGCGCTTTTCTTCCGAAAAGCGACTTCCAGCATTTTTACTCACTCAGTATAATTATTTAAGCCCAATAATAATTATTAAGGTCAATTATGGAATCATTTCCTAATTATCATAATTAATTCACTAATTACCTTAATTAGCGGTGCGGGTTCTTACATGGAGCAGCGGGCAAGAAGCCCGCATGATGACGAGTGGAGCAGTGGTGCATAGTTTAGCTATCATGTCATTTTAGTTTATGGATTTATTTGGCAAGTGAAGTGTAATATGTAAATATTTGTAGTTTAAAGTTAAAGTTATAAATGTAAATGTAATCCAGTGTTGTAAATGTACCATGGATGTATGTAATATGATGGAAGGGCTTTAGGCCTATTGTAGGTTTATGAGTATCTGCATTATGGTTTATGCATGAAATTGAATGTTAGTTATTAAAACTATAAAGGATTTAAAAGTAAACTGCTTATGTTTTAAGTGTATAATGGATTGGGTTGTAAGTGCCCCAAGGCGTTGTTGGTCCTTGTGTGTACCACCTATTGGATTTTGCTGGATTTCAGGTGTATTAGTGGTGTTAATCAGCTTATACAAATTTGGGGATTTTAGGAAATACAAAGAAAACTCTGGCGAATTTTCTGTAGAATTGGCAGTTTTTGGGTGAACTTTGGAAGAGCGTATCTCTCTCCATAGTGGTCCGATTGGGACGTGCCATACGCCATTTTGAAGCTTAAGATGTCCACTACATTGGGTCAAAAGCCTAGGATCATTGGTGGTGTGTGCAGCCCATGGGGGCTGTTGTCATTTTCTTCCCTGTTCTGTCCTGTTTAGTGGGCAGATTTGAGGTAGTTTTGAGAAATTAATTCTCGCTTCGTTACTTGGTCAAATTAAGCATACGATATATCAAATCGAATTTTGAGATGTCTAGTTTATGGTGTAAAAGTTTGAGAGTCATTGGCTGGGCGGTTAGGTGCAGTTTATTCCGTGAAGATTGGAGGTTTTAGGCTATTTTGGAGTTGGTAGGCAATGTTGTTGGTCCAACTTCAAACGGCGATAACCTGAGCTCACGAGCTTGGAATCGAGTGTGTGATAGCTTGTTAGAAAGGTAAGTGAATAAGGAAAAAATATAACCCGGATTTTAAGTTTGGATTTTTATTTTGTGTTCGTAGAAAAATAAATTAGCAAATCCGGTTAAGTGGTAAAAACGTAAAAAGTGAGGAATTGGCTAAATGGGTTTATGGGAACCCCTTAGTATCTTGTATGTGATAAAATAAGTGTATAAATAGTTAAGAAAGTCTTCCGCTAGTGTTTCAGTTATGATCACAACTCTTTATTATTACGCTTTTTATAATTTTACTATTCGCGTAATAATCGGAAAAAGTTTATTCTCATTTTCATAAATGAATTGTTGTGATTGTAACTGCGCTTAATATCATAATTAATGTTAACAATACCGGTGTACAACGGGCTATTACACATTAGGGTAATGGTTGGAAGTGTGTATGTCAGTGATGTGATTAGGGATGTGCATGGGTCGACCCGAACCGGTTTTTTTGAAAAACTGAACCGAATTAGTTTAAATGGTTCGGTTCGAAAGTGGTTCGGTTCGGTCCAAAACTGGTTCGGTTCGGAAGTGGTTCGGTTCGGTTCGGTTTGAAAGTGGTTCGGTTCGGTTCGGAACCGGTTCGGAAGTGGTTCGGAACCGGTTCGGGTCGACCCTCTTTTGAAAAGAAAAAAATTTAAAAATTTAAAAAATAAAGTTATAAAAATTAATTTGGTTTGGTTTGAAAATGGTTCGGTTCGGTTCGGAAACGGTTCGGTTCTTAAACAGGTTCTAAAAACTGGTTCGGTTCATGAACCGGTTCTTTAAAAACTGGTTCGGTTCATGAACTAGTTTTTTAAAATCGGTTATTTTATGGAGCGGTTCGGTTCATGGTTCGACCCACTTTTTTGGTTATTTTGCACACCCCTAGATGTGATTATAGCATGCTCATGCAGATGTATATATATATATATATATATATATATATATATATATATATATATATTGGGTACATATGATGTACCATATCTCTGGCCAGTAGATAGTTGCCTTCGGGCGTTACGGACTTTCACTGGATAAGTCTCCTGAGGGAGTTCTAGTTGGCCTGGGGCCATAGAGCTGTGATCCTTTGAGGAGCACTCTAGGAATGTCTCGGGTGTATTGGATGGAGGGTGCCTTGGATGATGTTCTGGGAACACTTCCTTGGATGAGAACCTGTAGGCTATATGCCGAAGCCAATAGGCCGGATGTGAAAGAAAATGGCCTTGAAGGCCGTAGGCATGTGAGGATGGAAACAAAAGTTTTCAAAAGCGGAAACACACATGCCAATCAAGATACGTACTTTAGGACGTAATGATATACCTTGTTTAATATCCAAAAAAAAAAATGATATACCTTGTTCGTGATTAAAACTCCAAGGTGATCAATGTAAGGTTTGAAAGGGTTCTAACAGCCCACATTTAGAACCTTCTAGAGGGCACCCTATGATGAACCGTAGAGGCACATCACAGGGGATTCCCCTTATCATGCACTGTTGCCCACTGAATATGGACAATCGGCGCAGTATGCTTGGCAACAGATGCTTGGCAACAGATGCTAGGTTTGGCTAGGTGGCACAACTCTTGTCTCCTACTCCACTTTCTCTCTCACACGCTTGGAGATTGATGGGGCTGAAAGGTATGGATGGGCCTGAAAGTAAAATAATCAATTAGTTAGTTAGGGAATTGTTCTAGAAGGTTCTTAGAGAATAGGATAAAAGGAAAGGCAATATGTGTAGTGAGGTAGGCATGAATTGAGTGAATACTGGGGATTTGGGATCTATTGAAGCCTAGGTTTGTTGTCTTTGAGGGTGAATTGAGGTCTTTTGGTGTATTTTTATGCATTTAATCTTTGTAAGGAGCTCATCTCCGCTTTTGTTTTCATCAATTTCAGATTAAATAAATTAGGTTCAGATAGTGACCTCTCCTCTCTGAATACCCCATTCTCCTATTGAGGGGGCTTATCATCTAATCTATTCATTCTATGAGCTGTTACTCTACAAGAATGTAGAGCCACCATAGCCATTTTACACACACTCTCCCCTTTGAGGAATAGCACATGAGAAACTCTAACAGAGCCTTGGTCTTTACTCTTTACCATTGCCACTAAGAATACCCCTAGATTGACATACTTCACCCTTTGAGGGATACATCAATGGCTTTACACAAACAACACAAACAGTTCAACTCTCATGAAGGAGATGCGCCTACCTCTAACTGTCCAAGTACGTGTTTTTTCCACAATTGTGTAATTGAAGGAAAATTTTATGTGCTCTTGGTGACAGAATTATATCAAAATTGCATCTATTTGATTGTTTTACCAACATGAGTGTAGGTTTTCTTTACTAGCTTGGATTATGTGTAACAGTATTAGTGGCGGCGCCACTTGGTATCCAGGTGGTGCCTTGGCACCAGCTAATTTTAAAAAATGTTATAAATTTTCTTTAAAAATTATGGTACAGGCTTGACAATAGTTGAGTTTTTTTTTTTTTTTTTTTTTGTGGCTCCGCCACAAGACAGTATGTGTTCTTGTACAGCCATTTAAGGTTTTCTTGTATACTGCCTTGAATGGTAATGTTAATTATGAAAGGAAAAAAAAAGGAGTTTTGCACTTCTTTTGGATTATTCTAATCTGATTTGTAAGTTTTTAAAACTTAGGGTTTTACTTCTCTCATGTTGTATGAGAGAAGTTATCTCATATTGTGAGATAAATCAAGTGGGACACACCAATTTTTAAAAAAACAAAAAAAGAAAGAAAAGAGAGGCACGTCTTTTTATGTGAGTGTAAAATGAGAGAGGAGTCTTATGTAACATAAAGAGTATAATTTCCCTAAAACTTATGAATTGTATAGTACAGTGCCTTCATATTGTTTCAAACAATAAAATTTATGAAATTGCTGATCCAATAACAGTTGAGGATGCAACATAGAGTAAAGGAGCATGTATCTTTGGTATTACTGTATTATGTATTCCTTTACTAAAAGTATAAAAATGTGATGGTTTAGAGAAAAATAACCAGATAAAGAAGGGTAAAATGGTAAAAAAAATATATTATTATTTTCAAATTAAGTAAATGATGTACTTACAGTAGTACTGAAGATATTTCCAGAGTAAAGGAGAAGGAAGTTATAAAATATTTTAAGGGAAGTCTAATAATGATGAAACATGGTACAAAACATATTTCTATTTGAGAATGAGTCAAGCAAATCTCTAGAAAACTCAAACCATAAGCAAATATATTACTATAGCAGAATGTGTCCTAGGAGTAGACTCTTGAACCTTTTGCTTGTAAAAAGGTAATTTTGTAGTGGAGATTCAAATATTGAATAATGGAGCAGCTATACCTAATATACAATAAATGATCTTATTTTCTTCTTGCAACCAAAGAACTTAATACATATTCTCACAATTGGGAGCCAATACACAACCCTTTCAGAAACAAGACTTGGTTAAGACATAGTGTATTAATGTCAGTTGAAGGACCACACATTCACTTGGATGGGTGCGTTTTCCTCTTGGCAAAGAACATTACAAGCTTCGAAGGAAATATTGACTTCTTCTTCTTCTTTTTGCTCTTTGTATCAGAGGCTGATCCAGTTTCCGTGTCATTTGAAGGAACTTTGCCCTTTGAGCTTGATAAATCATTTTCAGGCACAGTTGCAGCTGTATTCAGGTCATTCAATTCACCAGCCTTTCTTTGTTCCTCTTGTTCAGCCCTCCATGTTCTTAACTCCTCTTCTATAGCTAACTTTCTTTCTGTGGCCTTCTTAGCATTCTCAGTTGCAATCTTCAGAGATTCCCTTCTCACAGACAACTCTTCATTCAGTTCTTCCAACTTCTCCAAGCTTCTTAACTCAGACTCCTTAGCTGTTTCAATCTCAGAATTAGCTGCTGCAACCCTCACATTGGCTTGCTCTTCTGCCTTATGGGCTCGCTTACTGAGCTCATGATATTCATCTACTGTGAGTGTCACAAGTGACGAAGAATCCATGCTATTGTTGCTTCTAGCTGATTCACTCTTTTCCAATGCTTTAATTGAATCTTTAGCCAACTTTTCAGCAACCTTGGAAGCTTCTATCACCTTTTGTGCTGCCAGTAATCTACTTTCCAATGTATTTGCATTGGCCTTTGCTTGTTCAGCCTCTTCTTTTGCTTCAAGCAGCTCTACCTGAGCAGCCTCAACAAGTGATTTAGCCTGATCAGCCTCTTGTGCTGCTTCCTGCAGTTTCTTGGGCAACTCATTCATCATTTCTCTTGCTTCTTTCTCTTCCATTTGAAGGAAAGCTATTGCAGACCTTGTCTTCTCCATTTCAGCTTGGAGAGTTATAACTGCAGCAGAAGCCTTTTCCTCACTTTCCTTTAGGGTGCTGAGAACCAACTTCTCTTCTTCTAGTTTAGATTTTAGTAACATGGAAGCCTCCCTCAAGCTGTTAACCTCAGCAGTTGCTTTCTCTATTTTCAGCTTTACTTCCTCAAGTTCCTTTTCTTGTTCTTTATAACTTTCATCTTCTTGTTTTGATTCCATATATGCTGCTAATTCTGCTTTCAAATCAGACAGTAAAGAGGAAGATGCATCCAATTTAGATTTGAGAACCCTGGCTGACAAAAATTGCTGGTTTAGTCTTTGGAGCCCCTCTTCTTCTTCCACAAGTTCCAGCTTCCAGTTGTGAGATTCTTGATCCACTGCTCCTGATCTTTGTTCCTCTGCTTCCAAGTGAGCGGTTCGAGTGGAGTTCAACGACTCCTTTGTTGCATTTAACTCAGAAGTCAAATCTTCCACTGCCTTTTCAATCTCCATGGCTGCAGCAACAGCCTCTTCTGCAGTGCTGACAGCTATATCCTTTCCACTCAACATAGAAACATACTCCTTATGTAGCAAGTTCAGTTCCTTTTTCATAAATTCCAAATCTGAAAGCGCAGCAGTATGCATGGCTTTTTCAACCTCAAGTTGTGCCTTGGCTTCAAAACTAGCTTCATTTACAATATCCTGCTCCATCTCTTCAATTTTGAGAATCACAAGTTCAGCCTCTTCTTTGGCACGAAGCTCATCTCTTTCTACCCTTTCTAAGTTAAGTTTGAGTTCTTCAATAAGTTTCTTAGTGCTTTCCAATTCCTCAGCAGTTTCTGTTTTTCCAAAGTCTTGTCCTTCAAGCTTGCTTCTCTGTTGTGCCACAAAAACAAAATATAAAAATAGTTGTTTAGGGCATTCATAACTTAAATAAATATATATATGCATGCCCCAAAGCAGTGGGAAACAAATGAGGTAGAGAATAAGTTATTACTCCACTTTTCAATTACACCCATTTAATTCCATAAACAGTCATTTAAAATCTAACATGTCTCTAATGCAGATGGTACTACATCCTATTCCTAACCCAAAACCATGAAGAAAATATGAGCATAAAAATACAATTCAAACAATATACCTCAAGACTCTGGGTTCGACGGGATTTCCAATCAATTCTTCCTCCAAACTTGGACACAGCATCTTTGACAGATTCAAAAGGTGCTGCTGTATCAATGACACGCTTAGAAGCTTTAGGAGAACCAACATTTCCTGGTGAAGTTTCATCACCAACCTGATTGAGGGCTTATCAGTATTAGTACCATCTTGTGATTGGTTCTTGTCAGTAATATCAGATCTAGTTGAGCAAGTACCTTAGGGGATTCTGAAAGTGGTTCCATAGAGGATTTTGAAAGTGGCACCTCTTCAGTATTGCTCACAGGATCTGTTCCCAAACAGCAATTGGGAGTGCCACCAAAATGTCTGAAATTCAAGTGATTAGAAAACTAAAAAGCAAAAATATGTGATCAAAATTCTCACAACCCAATACTACTCAATTCATGATTTAATAAAGTTTGAAAATTGTAATTAACTCCAAATCCTAAATCAATTTGCTGCCTCAGTGATTCCAAAGTAAAAAGGACAAGTCAAAGTTAGGACTGCTTTCTTCATGTAGATGTTACTGAAATTATCTTTCTCTTTCGTTCACTACCTCTATTAGGCAATCCGACGAGCTAAATATTGAACATAGTTTCTACATAATAAAATAAGTGGGGACACCATTAAAAAGCCAAAAAACACAAAAAAAAAAGAAGGGTGCAATTTTCGAAGTGAAAGACAATCTCATGTAAAATAATGAGAATATTATTTTCCTAAAGGGGATATAGAGAGAATTCAGGGGGGGGACGAGGGGATGCAATTTTCGAAGTAAGAGACAATCTCATGTAAAATGAGAATATTATTTTCCCAAAGGGGATATAGAGAGAATTCAAGTGGGGCCACCATTAAAAAAAAAAAGGTGCGATTTTCGAAGTGAGAGACAATCTCATGTAAAATGAGAATATTATTTTCCTAAAATGAATTATAAAATATAAATATTGTATTTGTATTAAAGCATTTAAAGGTTAAAGGAGGAGGATTGGAAGATATAATAAAAGAAAAGAAAAATTAGATTATTGTTCAGCACAATATAAAGAGGCATACAAGCACTGCGCAAGTGAAGACAGATTTTTGGTGACAGAATATTCTCATATTCGTAAGCTTTAAGCTGATGGTATTTTAAGCAAGTCTTGGCTGTTATTCTTTTTTTTTTTTTTAACTTTTTTATGCGCTTTACCAAGATAATGAATAGATCGCATAAACAGCAATGAAATCATAAGTCAAATTACCAAAATGAAGAAAATCCAAATTATAAATTAAGAAATTTTAAAAATATAACCTCAGATGTTATTTTTCCATCTCTAGATAAACCAGATATGACATAAGAACAAAATTATTTGAACGTCTGATGCAATTCGAAAACAATAGACACAAATTTTCACTTTTCGTATTCTCTCGTGATCTTTTTCGCATGTATTATCAAGACTTGTATATAAATTGGAATGTTCTTTTTCATCATTGATTTGACTACATCACATTCTTTCCCACTAGGAAAAGAGAAAAAAAAATTAATTTGATTGTGCACCAAGCAACTAAAGAAAAGAAAAAGATCGTTTGAGTTATCGTCCCTCAAAAACAAAATAGCTAAAAATGCACCCAAATTATTGGAAGACGTCTTCAAAATTTTCTCACAAACCAACCAAATGTAATAACAGTATTAAAATTCAAAAGGACGTATGTTCCACATGAACAGATATACCATAAGAAGAGAGAAAATAAAATGAAGCCATAAAAATGTGGATGAAAAGCATCCAAGAACGTATAATAAGAAGCACAAACAAGAACATGAAATCAACAACAACAAAAAATGAATCAAACCTTGAAGAACCAAGAAAGAGATTGTTGTAAATATTAGAATTAGTATTTTATTTATTTATTTGTAATTAGCTAGAATTCTCTAGAAGAATCTATAATTTTTGTTTTATTCTTTTTGGGCTTAGCCCATTAGGTCTTTATGTACTCTATATATAGAGTACTATTGTACAGTTTTTTACACAATTCAATATTATTTCAAATATCTTTTTCAAGTTGGTATCAGAGCTCTCGATCCTGAGGGCTCTGCTTCCACACCTACGAAATCTTTTTTTCGTCTCTCGCTGCCATCAGCCGCCACCGGAATTTTTTTCCGGGGACCTCTTGGACCGAGAAGACCACTATTCCTTTTGTGGTGTTACTTTACCTCTCGTTTCTGTCAAACAGAAGACCACTGCAACCGTAAACAGCACCTGTTTTTTGAAACTACCGTGAACGTACAACATAGCACAACACCTGTTCGAAGGTTTTTGACCTTTCCTGGTGGAATCTTTGCCCCGACTAGACATAAACAGAACCGCGCTCGCCAGACGACCACCGTGCCAAAATTTTAGCCGGAGAAGATCGCCCACGCGCTCTCACGCGCCACCACAGCTCCAGCGCGTGAATCCTACGCGCAGCCACTTCCAGCGGCGCGTGCAGCCTTATTTTGGCCGAGGACCACTGTCGTTCTGATCATCTCTTCATCCTCTTTCCGGATCTATGTTTTCCTCTCTGATCGGACATCGTTTGGTATTTATTTATGATTTTTAGGTTTCTTTGACTTATTTTTGTGCAGTATGGCCTCTTCCGACGCTGAAACTGAATCAACCCTTGCAAACAAAACTCCGAATTCTTCTACACAGTCTGGGGTGACCCCTCTTGGTCATAATGATCTTCTACATCAGAGTTATAGATTTGATGGATCAAATTATTTGTCGTGGTCTCGGCTTGTTCGTACTACCATCAAGAGTCGCAATAAGATTGCTCATCTTGATGGCCCTGCTCCTACTGCCACTGATCCTGGTTTCGCTGTTTGGGATAATGAGGATTCTCTTATCATGACTTGGTTCCTGAAGTGGGTCGTCACTGTATGTTTTTATCTTCTGCTATGGAGATATGAGAAACTGTCCGTTCAACCTACTCTATGAAAAAGGATATGGCTGCACGTTATGAAGTGAGCAGTAAAATTTTTTCTACTAAACAAGATTATTTATCTGTGACTGCTTACTATGGTGCTTTGAGAGAGTTATGGAATGAACTTGATCAATTTCAAAGTTTGAAGATGCAATGTACTGCAGATGCTACTGCTTTAGCCAAGGAGGTGGAAAATGAGCGTGTTTTTTATTTTCTTGATGGTTTGTATTTCGAGTATGATCCTATTCGGGTTCAAATACTTGGCAAAGAGATTTTTCCATCTCTTTCTACTATTTTCAAAATTGTTCGAGGGGAGGAGACTCGTCGGGGAGTTATGATGAACTCTGATTCATCTTGTCATCACATGATGGTGCTGCTTCTAAACCCATTGATGGGTCTGCTATGATTTCAACAAAAAGGGATGGTTCTTCTCAGAATAACTCCTTTGAAGAATTTTCTGATGGTGCATCTTCAAGACCTAAGAAAGATGATCGCTGGTGTTCTTATTGCAAAAGAACGGGTCATATCAAGGATCTATGCTTTCGCCTCCATGGAAAGCAAACGGTCTTAGACAAGATGGCAAAGATGTGTGGTCAAGCACATTTTACTTCTTATGATATAGCTCCCGCACCTAATGAGACCCGTCCAGCACCTCATGAGACCAAACCTGCATTTCGTCAAGATGAGTTGGAGCGACTCCGGACCATACTTGATTCTCTGAGTAAGGCATCTGGTCCTAGTGATCTAGCTATGACTGGTATGAGCTCCAAAATTTCTTCTTTTCTTACTTCATGTATTGATTTTAAACATCCTTGGGTTGTTGATTCTGGTGCTACTGATCATATGACTTGTTGTGCTGACCCCTTTGTTTCTTATAACCCTACCATTGGCACTCATACGACAACCGTAACTGATGGCTCACATACGACAACTCATGTTAAGGATCACATCTTGCTGTCACATGGCCAGTCAACTGTTGATTCTCTGATTTGGCTTCATCATAAGCGCTTGGGACATCCTCCGTTTAGTTTACTCAAGTCTTTATTTCCGTCATTATTTTTGTCTAAGTCTGTTGAGTCTTTTCACTGTGATGTTTGTGAGTTTGCTAAGCACCATCGTGTGTCTTTTCCTTCTAGTAATAATAAAAGTGTTGAACCTTTTGATCTTATTCATTCTGATGTTTGGGGTCCTTCTAAGGTCTCTCATTCTTCTGGTAATAAATGGTTTGTTTCTTTTATTGATGATTGCACTCGTGTGACTTGGGTTTACTTAATGCGTGAAAAATCTTAGGTACCACAATTGTTCTTTCAATTTTATAAAATGATTGAGACTCAATTTGGTAAAAAAATCAAAAAGCTAAGGACAGATAATGGTACTGAATATGTTAATCACTCTTTTTCCTGATTTATACGAAATCACGGTATGATTCATGAACTTACTTGTGTAGACACCCCTCAACAAAATGGGGTTGCTGAAAGAAAGAATCGTCACCTTCGTGAAGTTGCTCGTGCCTTACTGTTTCAAACACATGTACCTAAATGCTATTGGGGAGATGCCATTCTTACTGCAGCATTCTTGATCAACTATCTACCCACTCGGGTTCTCGATAATGTAAGTCCTATTCATTCCATGACTTCCTTTTTTTCTTCTGTTCCCACTTTACAAAGCCTTCCTCCTCGAGTGTTTGGGTGTGTTGTCTTTGTTCATATTCATAAACAGCATCGCAGTAAGTTGGATCCTAGGGCTCTTAAATGTGCCTTCCTTGGATATGCTCCTAATAAGAAGGGCTACAAGTTTTATCACCCTAGTAGTCGGAAATTGTTTGTTTCTATGGATGTTACATTTCAGGAATCTAAGTCCTTTTTCCAAGGTCCTCATCTTCAGGGGGAGAATAATTGACCAGAAGACTCATCACCTCCCTTCTTTGAATTTGAATCTTCAGTGTTTACTCCTTCACCTGTGTCAGTGTCTCTTCCTATTGTTCCTGTTCCTAATGTGTCTATGTCTGATCCTCTTGTGACTGATTCTCCTGTGACTGATACATCAAGTACACCAGAGATACGAAAGATTATGACACCTGAGTTGGTATATCAAAGAAGGAAACAACCCACATTGCCTCAGCAGCAACCTCAATCGTCTGAACCTCTGGTAAGTCCTGAATCTCATATTTCTGATCATGATACTTCTGATGAGTTACCCATTAATGTTGATTCTAATGATTTTCCCATTGCTCTTAGGAAAGGAAAAAGATCTTTTCACAAGAAAACTTGTCCCTCCTGTCCCTCTTGTACTCAATATCCTATCTCCCACTTTATTTCCTCTGCTAATCTTTCTGTGCAGCACAAAAGCTTTGTTTCAGCACTAGATTCTATTGCAATCCCAAAATCAGTACATGAAGTCTTGCAAGATGGGAATTGGGCTCAAGCCATGCAAGAGGAGATGAACGCGTTGGAGAAAAATAAAACATGGGAGGTTATTGATAGACCCAACAGAAAGAAAGCAGTAGGGTGTGGATGGGTTTATGCCCTGAAATATAATTCTGATGGAACTCTTGAAAGATACAAGACTCGATTAGTGACCAAAGGTTACACTCAAACCTATGGCATTGATTACGAAGAAACCTTTGCTCCAGTTGCAAAGATGAATACGGTGAGAGTCTTGTTATCCCTTGCTGCCCATTCCAATTGGGATATAAATCAATTTGATGTGAAAAATGATTTCCTCCATGGTGAGTTTGAAGAAGAAGTCTACATGGAAATCCCACCTGGTTTTGATTCTGTGAGGGAGAAAATAAAGTTTGTAGATTAAAAAAGGCCTTGTATGGATTGAAGCAGTCACCTCGTGCCTGGTTTGGAAGGTTGACTAAGGTTATGATGACCTTAGGATACAGACAGAGTCAAGGAGATCACACTCTTTTCTTCAAACACTCCCATAATGGGAAGCTTACTATGCTCCTTGTATATGTTGATGATATTATTATCACAGGTGATGATTCTGTGGAGAAATAGATTCTGCAAACACGACTTGCCTCTGAGTTTGAAATCAAAGACCTTGGGAAACTGAGATATTTCCTAGGGATAGAAGTAGCTTATTCAAAGAAAGGAATTTTCATCAGCCAGAGAAAATATGTTCTTGATCTTCTCAAAGAAGCAGGAAAGCTTGGGTGTAAACCCTCTAATACTCCTATTGAGCAGAATCATAAGATAGGCTATGAAGAGGAAAGTCCTCCAGTTGATAAAGGACAATATCAACGGCTAGTTGGGAAATTGATCTATCTGGCTCATACTAGACCAGACCTAGCTTATGTCGTTAGTGTTGTTAGTCAGTTTATGCACGATCCAAAGGAGAAACACATGCAGGCAGTAGAGAGAATTCTTCAGTATCTTAAAACTACTCCTGGTAAAGGATTGTTGTTCCGACGGGATGACAATCTATCTTTAGAAGTCTACACTGATGCTGATTATGCTGGATCTGTGACTGACCGTCGTTCTACCATTGGTTATTGCATGTTTTTTTGCGGTAACTTGGTGACATGGAGAAGTAAGAAACAAGATGTGGTTGCCAGATCAAGTGCAGAAGCTGATTTCGAGCTATGGCCCAAGGCATTCGTGAGTTGCTGCGGCTGAAAATTGTACTTGATGATCTCAAAATAAAATGTGAGAGACATATGAAGCTGCTATGTGATAATAAGTCCGCTATTTGTATTGCCCACAATCCAGTCCAACACGATCGAACCAAACATATTGAAATTGATCGTCACTTCATCAAAGAGAAACTCGATAGTGGCCTAATTACTACTCCATATATCCCTTCTGGTCGTCAATTGACTGATGTCTTGACTAAGGGTCTTCCTAATTATAGGTTTCAAGAGCTTATTAGCAAGCTGGGAATGATAAATATCTATTCCTCAGCTTGAGGGGGTGTGTTGTAAATATTAGAATTAGTATTTTATTTATTTATTTGTAATTAGCTATAATTTTCTAGAAGAAGCTAGAATTCTCTAGGGTTTGTTTTATTCTTTTTGGGCTTGGCCCATTAGGACTTTCTGTACTCTATATATAGAGTACTCTTGTACAGTTTTTTTTACACAATTCAATATTATTTCAAATACCTTTTTCGAGTGAGATGGTAAAGGAAGACTCAAAGAATAGGAAAAGAAGGAAAAAGACATGAGAGGAGCGAGAAGGAAGAGGAAAGGTGGTTCAATAATATGGTGGAAGAGTTTGCCGAAGGAACAACTCATTACTGTTTGTGGCCTTCTCCTTCTTGTGTTTCCAACTCATGCAACATTTCCATAAACTGGAAGGGCGGAATGACATTTTAAACGCGTTGGATAACCAATTAACCATATGTCATTCTTTTCCACCATGGTTTTCTCCAATGACAAATATGGTATTGAATACCAGCATTAATACGTTGTATCATCCTAATCCTCTTAAAAATATCTTTCAATCAAAATTCTTGCCTAACATCTAATTTTAAAGGAAAATTTATGGAAATGGCCGAAACATTTCTTAATTTATAAAGATAAATATAGTGAGAATTTTCATATATAGTAACTGAGCACGCTCCATGATTATTTTAAGGAAAAATTTTACATGGAGATTGCCATAACATTTCTTAATTTATAAAGATCAAAATAGTATGAGAAGGAAATTATCATATATAGTAAATGAGCTCACTCCATGAATAGTTTTAAGTAAAATTTTATATGGAAATTTCCTTAACAGTTCTTAATTAATAAAGATGAATATAGTTATGAGAAGGAAGTTTTCATATACGATTTTTTACTTATATGAATAAATGATTTTTTTTTTAATTAAAACAATGCTCCCAATTTATTGGAATAAATTTTCAAAATCTTATCAAAGACCTCCCAACACAATGTAAACACAATATTAAAATCCAAAAGGACTGTTCCACACAAACAAATATATTGTGAAGCAGTGGCGGAACCAGGATTGGAGGGGAAGGGCAAAAATTAATTTTTTATCTTGCATAATATAACTATTTATTTTACCTATTGACCTCATAGGAACTAATTTAGGTAATTTCTTACCAAAATATTAACATTTAACAACATTTGGAAGATTAGAAAAATGTACTTTTGGTTGGGTCGAATAGACATAAAAAGTAGTTTAAAGCAATAATTAAAAAAAAATGTCTTAACTAAAACAATGCTTTTAACTATATTTTATTAAAAAAATAAAATAAAAGACTGCAACCAAGTTGCTCCAAAAAGTGAATCTTTCAAGTTAGAGCAAACTCATTTTCTATATATGAAATCACTATACAAAGAGAAACACAACCATGCAAATGAAAAGAGAGCAAAAGAATGACAAAAAGAACAAAGCTTTCATTAACCAAAACATAGTATATGAAAATGAAAAAGAAAATGCATAAAAGGTTACACATAACACGAATAAATCTTTGGTGTTACTATTGCACCAAAGATTCAGTACATCTCACCAATAGAAATGTTACATGTCAGCTAAAGTTTTCTTTTCTCTGCCAAATTTTTTCTCTCTCCTATGATGTGTAATGCTCCCATTGGTGAGATACACTGAATCTTGGTGCAACAGTAGCACCAAAGATTTATTCCACATAACACGTACACATTAGGTGAAGTGGAAGTAGATTTGAACTTGGATTTCAAATCAGAACTTCCTAAAGAAGCACATTTAACAGTAACAACAACACTATGTTTGGCCTTCAACTGTTTAATTTTTATTTATTTTTTTGGAGGGGGAGGGGGGCGGCCGCCCACCCTAGCCTCCCCCTGTCTTCGCTGTTGCTGTGAAGATAGAACTTTATATATAACCATAGACGTGTGGTTAAAAGCATTCAAAGACTATAATACGAAGCACAAGAATAACAATAACAAGAACCAACAAAAAGAAGAAAAAAAAGTGATTCAGATCTGGATTAGAATTGAAGAACTCGGAAAGAGAGGATGATGGAAAGACTCAAAGAGAATAAAAACGAAGGAAAAAGAAGAAGAACTACAAGAAGCATTAAGACGATGAGGAGGAAGGAACAGCTCACAATTAACTGTTTGTGGCTCTTCCGTCTTTATGTTGAGATATATAAAACCATTAATATAGCATCATCCAGCAACTTAAACTTTCGGTTGAATTGGTCTTTTACATGGTATCAGAGCCGTTCGAACCGGACCTGTGCATTGTCCAGCTTAAACTTTTGGGTTGAATTGATTCTTTACACAACTTTTGCAAGATCCTCATAAACCGATACCTCAAGCAAAATAAAATGATGTTCAAAACACGTGTTGGATCACCATATATCTCTTCCTTCTCCACCACAAATTTTCCTCTTAGGACAAATATGGAAATGTCACTAGTATTAATATATATGTTGTTTCATCCTATATCCCCCTTTGAAATTTTTCTTTTAATCAAATTCTTATCTAATATCAAATTTAAAAGGAAACCTTTATATGGGAAGTGCCATAACATTTCTAAATCTATAAAGATTTAGTTTTGAGAAGGAAATTTGCATATAGGAGTAAATGAACACTCTCCATGAATGATTTTTTACTCACACGTTAATTGGTCTCAATAAGCAAATCCATGATCCATCCTATCCAGTTAATCCTTTTTAAATTTTCCACAATAAATACCAAGAGAGCTGATGATTTATGCTGTTAAATAGATTATTGTTCAGCACAACAATAGATAGAGTCATATGCTTGCACCCTGCATGTAAAGATAGAATTTGGTAGCAAAATATCTTCGTATCTGTTAGCTATTAGCTGATGGCATTGTAAGTAGGCCTTGCTTGTAATTCTTTTTTATTTTGGTAGCAAAATAATGATTTTTTTTTTTGGTAAACAATAATGATGTATTAACTTTTCTATGTGCGTTACCCAAATGATAAATTAAATCATGAATATATCATCCAAACAGCATGAATCATGCATCATATCAATAAAATGAAGAAAATCCAAATAGAAATTTAGAAAATTTCAAAACACAACCTTAAATAATATTTGTCTTCTCTACATAAACCTGATATAATATAAGAACGCAATTTTTAGAACGTCTCGAATACACTTCGAAAACAATCAATACAAAATTTTCAAGTTTTCATTGTCTCTTTGATCTTTTTCCCTAATATTACAAAGATTTTATTGTATGTAAATTGAAATGTCGCTTTCTCTATCCCTTTTTCATCATTGATTTGATTAGCATCATGCCTTACCTCCCCTAAAATAAAGAACAGAAAATTTAATTTGATTGTGCATCAAGTTACTAAAGAGAAAGAGATTGATTAAATTATTGTCACCTCAAAAACAGAAAAATTAAAATGTTCCAAATTCATTGAAAGAAATTTTCAGAATTTAATCATAAACGAAAACGATGAAAAACAATATTAAAACTCAAAAGGACTTATTTACACTCAAATAGATAAACCATGAAGGGAGAAAATGAAATGAAACGATAAACATGTGGACAAAAAGCATCCAGAAACGTATAATAAGAAGCACAAGAAACAAAATAAAAGTGCATCGAACCTGGACTAGAAATGAAGAACCCAGAAAGAGATAATGGTAATGGAAGACTCGGATATAATGGAAAAATAAAGAGAAAGAATTTGAGTAGAAGGAGGAAAGATTGTTCTATAATACGGAGGAAGGGGGTGTTGTTGAGGCGATGAAGAAGGAAGGAACAGCTCACATCTATTTGTGGCCTCCTCCTTCTTGTGCTTCCAACTCATGCAACGTCCCCATGTACTGACATTTCAAGGAAAAGAAATTGATATTATTCAAACACGTATTACATTACCATGTGCCATCCTTTTCCACCACCACTTTTCCGTTATTAACAGATATGATATCTATTACTAGCACTAATATGTTGTCTAATCCTAATCCTCTTATCGAAATTCTGGTTTAACATCTTATTTTAAATGAAGTTTTATATTAAAATTGGTTTTAGTAAAAATATAAATATAGTTATGAGATGGGAAATCTCACATGACGAAATGAAAGCTCTATTAGATCTATGAGTTTGGCAAGTTTACCGATCATTAAAATAACAAAGATAAGTAGAATATTCTTCTCACAAGGATTGCTCGCACCAAACACTAATTCATTAGATTTATTCTATTTGATAAACCTAAAAACTTGAGATGAAGGGGATCAATTGCAAATTAAATAAAGAAAGCAGATAAAATAAGAATGTAAAATAGAAAGTAATCTTATTACTAAAAAAACGATTAGAGATTTTACCCAAAAAAAAAAAAAAAGGATTAGAGATGGATAAATTCTTTCTCTAAAGTCCAATTTTTCATTTCTAAATATATTATATACGAATTTTGAAACAGAACAAAAAATATGTCTATAAATAGGGTTGGCAAAATGGGCCAACCCGGCCCGACCTGACCCAACCTGCATTCAACCTGAAAAAATCGAGTCGGGTTAGGGTTGACTCGAAAAAAAAGAGAGCCAGAAAACCCAACCCAACTCGACCCGAGTCGGGTTAGGGTTGGCTCAAAAATATGGCTCGTGGGTTGGCTTGAAAAAGTAGGTCGCGGGTTGGCTCGAAAATGGCTCGCGGGTTGGCTCATTTTCAGCCTATTTAAATGACCCTGTAATATTAATGCATCAGTTATGTGGCTTCCATTAGCCTAAAGAAAGGGTTACAAAATAAGAAATAAAAGCAAAATATTTTAATTTTGAATTTTATTCATAACAAATTTGCATCAATATTAAGAAACAATCAGAACCACTTACTAGTTACTACCAAGTGGGTAAGATATTTGAATCAAACAGAGCCAACACAGCCTAACAATATAAAAATGGCAGGGACGTGAGAAGATTGAGAACTTAGGTTTAGAGAAGGAAGAAAAATGATGACAACATATGTGAGTTTTGTCCATTTTTGTATAATAAATTTTGTATTTTTTTATATAAAAAAAACTCAATCCGCGAGCTGGCTCGTTTGACCCACAGGTTGGCTCGTTTTTTCACGGGTTGAAACGAGCCGGGTTGGCAGCTCGTTTTTGCCAACCCAACCCGGCTCATTTTTGGCAGGTTACGAGCCAACCCGACGGGTTGACTCGTTTTTGCCAACCCTATCTATCTATAAATCGCATGTCTCTAATAAGTTTGTGACGGAAAACATATTTTGTCTTTATTTGAGACAAGAAAATGTTCATTTTTAAATTGCATTTTTCTGCTCTAACATTTGAAATTAAAATAATTTGAAGAAAGGCATATTCTATTGTAAATTAGGAATGAAATATGTTTGTTAGATATATAAAACTATTAATGTAGTCAACTAACAGCTTAAGTTTTTAGGTTGAATTGGTTATTTACATAGTATCAGAGCCTTGGTGTCTCAGGCTCGATAATCACCAACCCCTATTTTCTTTGTGGAATTTCTTAACACAGGTAGCTGAACCTGATGCATCATCCACCTTTAAGCCCAATGAACTCTTTTGTGAGAAGGCGTGTTAAAGATATATAAAATCATTAATGTAGCCTCACCCAATAATTTTTGGGTTGAATTGATTCTTTACAATATCCATAATATTAAATTAGGGACGAAATATGTACATCCAAATTAGGAACGGAAAAATTCCCAATCAAATTAGAGATAGAATATGTCCATTGCAAATTAGGGACTGAATAAGTCCTTCCAAAGTTTTGTCCCTTATATGTAAATTTTTTAATAGTATTTATTAAAAAATTTAATTTTTAAATTCAAATTTGAACAATTGTCATCCAATATACATTCCTACACCAAATTCATATAATTAAAAATTTGAAGCAACAAAGATTGATTGAAAACAAATATCAAATCATAATCATATCTAATGAAAATGTAAGAAAAGTTTAAAAAAGTGTATTAAAAGTGTATTAAAATCATAATCTTTAATATTTTTAAAGTGAATGTAGATAAGTTATCTACATTCATTCTCAAAACGACTTCATTTTGGGTTGAAAAATTAAAAAATTATAATGAAAAAGACTATTATAAACCTGAAATAAATTATAATTACAAAAATAACTTGATTTCCGCCTCAAAACGACGTCATTTTGGACTCACTGTAGATAAGTTATCTACATTGACTGTAGAAAAAGCAAACCCTTAAAAGAAAAAAATCATCTATCAACTATCATTGGTAGGATAATCACAATCTTTATCATGTTAGAAATTTTATATGTGGGCAATATTAATTATTGCTTTTGTATTTTTCAAAATAATCGTAATTTAATCTATTGTGATAAGTCCATTGTGATCATGTTGAGTTGGACTTCTGGCATCTTTTTGATATTGAGCCTAGTTGGACTGCACAATATAGATATTAGTATTTGATTGGGCTTCTGTGATGGGTGGACCCATCAGACACACTGCTGATTATGATTTTGCTAGGTCCCCTCTAGCCTATTTATATTGGGGTTAAGCCTCGTATGCTCCCATCGCAGAAGGCTGCCATTCTAGAATAAGTCATATAAAGGAAGATTTCTAGCCGTGTAATCAAGGTTTTCTCGCTCAGTAAATAAGATGGCCTAAAAAGGCCGGTAAGAACAAAAGCCCCCAACTTAGTAGCCTGCGAAGTTAGGGTGCCAAGGTGTATAATATAACACCTCGTATAATTGAAATATATATATTTATAATTAAAATGAGGATTAACGGGTAAGATTAGTGAAAATCCTAAGTTCTGGGTCAAAATACATAAGAAGGGTAAAATAGTAATTTAACAAATATGTAACCGTAAACTGTAAAATGATAGAATAAGGCCTCAAAGAAAAAATTAACCCTGTAAATGAATTCAGAACGAAAAAGTGAGTGGTTATGAAAGTTTTTGAAATTTTGATGAATAGTGTTTTTACCAGATGAAAATACTACGGTATAGTTGTACCGAAAAAATACGCCGAGTGAAATTTGTGTTATAGGTTTGAATATAAGTTGGAAAAAGTACTTAGGGTCAAGAAATATGACAAGTGGTATTATTTTGATGGATTTTAGAATTTTTAGGGAAACGTGCCAATAGTGCACCACTAGGGGTAAAATCATAATTTTACACAATTACGGGGAAATCTCAGTTTCATCTATTAAAGTAAATCTAATGGACTTTAGTGAATATTGAATTTTTGAAGAAATAATTAATTCATGGATTAGTGGAAGTTTAAATGAGAATATTCTAGTCATTTGATTGTAAGATCCACTTGTACACATGGCAAGACACTTATGTGAATTAAAAATACATGAAATTATTTCTCCTCCCTTCACAAAAACAGCAGCGCACAGCCCCATAAGATGCAAAAAAAAAAAAAAAAAAAACCATGGCCTCCTCCATTGTTACAAGCACTTGAGCTTCCATCTTTCTTTCTAGACATTTTTAGGCAAAACATTGAACACCAAACTTTTTCTAGTGAGCTTGTGATCAACTTTCATGCCTTGAGTTTTCCTCGAAGATGAGTGTATGAATAGATCATTCCTTTGACATCTTGGATGGTTTTGGTACTAAAGGTGGTGATTGAAGGTGGTTTTGAATCATCTAAGACTTGAAACCTCATCCTTGGAGCAAATGCGACACATTGGTGGTGAGTTTTCCTAATTTGGTTGAGTTTTCATGGAAATCTAATTTTATGATGTGTTCTTGAATATTTGAATGTGGTGGGGTTGTTTTGGTTGATCTTATGACTATGTTCCTTTGAAAAATAATGATAATATTGACAAATAAAAGGTAGAAATCCAATAAAAACTTTGGTGTGGTGGATCATACTTAAAGCGAAATTTATGATGGAAAAAGTGGTGAATTGAATAGTGAATTGACATTGAGATGGTGGATTTAGTTTTGATGATGGTTTATGCTTGGTTTTGATGATGGGTTATGTATATTTGGTATAATGGTGTTGAATTAGAAAGGGGATCTTCATGATTGATAATTAAAATTGTAATACTGAATTTTTTGACTGAACATAGTTTTGATTCTCACTCATATCTTGAGCTATAGACCTTGGATTTGAACATGCTTTAGTGTTTTGAAAAGCTTAGAAATATACCTACAACTTTCATGTGAGTTCGAAATCTGATTGGGTAGTCAAGGGACCTTAATCTGAGCTCCAATTTTCTGTAATGGTACTGTCACAGATTCTGGCACTGCTTCATAAATTTGAACGTATCTGGAGTTACAGATATGGGATTGGGATGTTCGCAAGTGTTTTGGAAAGATAAGAACCTAAGATAAAACTTTTGTGAAGAAGTAGAATCAAGTTCTGATGTTTGAGTAGAGTAAATTAGCAATGAAATGAAGACAATGGTGCAGTCATAGGCCTTAGAGAGTAACATGCTACAGTAAAATGGGCATAACTTGAGATAGAGAGCTCAAAATTTAGTGAAGCTTGAACCTATGTAAAGCTAACTCAAAGATATTTAATTCTGGAGAATGGTAGAATTTTTAGATAAGTGAATCGATACCGGTTTATTTTTAATTTTCTGCCATGTTTCTAAAAATTGATTTTTGGAACATATTGATTTACTAAGGGCATAACTTGGGATGTATAAATCCAAACGAGGCTTATAATATACCATTGGAAAGCTCTTGACATCTAAATTATATTGGTAAAATATCAGAATTTTAGAAGAACAAACTAAGTATAACATAAAGTATGGAAACTAAGGTTAATCTAATAAATTATGCTAATTGCCTATTATGTATGATTTGTAAGAATTAATGAGATTATAGTTATGACTTTTTGGATGGAATGAATTGGAAAATTAATATGAAACTTAACAAGGGAGTTACTTTAATTGAAGATTTTAAAATACACAAGACATAATATGATTTCTTCAAGTTAAAGAAACATGCTTTTAGTGGTTGTTAGTTGTAACGCTCGGCCGCTTCAAGAATCAACGACTATTCCCACATACTAACATGAGACTTTTCAGTGTGCTTTTTTCTCACTCACACACTTCCTGGGAAAACTTCCCAAGAGGTCCCCATCCCAGAATTGCACCAAGTCAAGCACGCTTAACTGTGGAGTTCTTCCGATCCGGGCTATCGAAAAGAAAATGCATCTTGTTAGTATAGGTAGTACCAATTAATTCTTATAAGTCATTCCCAACTGTACCGTCCCATACCAGAACAGTTTCTGGAATCCCTCTCTTTTGAGTGTTGATTCGATTCATTCATGCACCCCCGTCGCTGGAAGCATGTCAGGAGCCGCTCCTTGTCCATGCCCTTTTGCACCGGCGATCACTCCCCGCCCTCGTCAGCGCTCGGGATGTTACATTAGTAGTAATGTGTATATATTGTAAGTTATGAATTAAGCGGGCAGTGCTATTTTTAATAGGTGACTTGGTTGAATCAAGTAAGCTTGGATATTCTATTGGTGTCTAAGCGATTTGAAAAAGGAAGCAAGCTTAAAGGTAATCTCTTGGTACTGGGGTTAATCCCCGTGTGTGCTTCACCATGCCCATTAGGGTAGTGGTTGAAAGTTATTTGTGCAACAGTGTAATTATAACATGAACATGCATTTGTGAATGTTGGGTACATAGAATTGTACTGCATCTCTGGCATGTAGATAGTTGTCGTATGGCGTTGGGGACTTCCACTGGATAGGCCTCCGTAGGGAGTTCCAGTTGGCTTGGGGCCGTAGAGATGTTATCCGTTGAGGAGCACTTTAGGAATGTCTCGGGGGTTAAGGTTGGGGGCACCTTAAATGATGTTCCGGGAACACATTCTTGGATGAGAGCCCGTATGTTGTAAGCATGAGGCCAGTGGGCCGGATGGGTGCATGGTTTTGCCTCAAACCATTCCTGTTCCATCATATCTTTTTCTCTGTCTCTCTATATCCCCTATATCTCTACATCCTTCTCTATATCCCTATGTCTCTATATCTCTCTCTATCTCTGTAGTTATAGTTCATTATTATATTTTACATCTGAGTGAGCCATTAGACAGAGTGATCCTGTAGAACCTTTGGATTACTGAGATATATTCGTATATCTCACCCCGCTTTATGGGACTATGTTTCAGGTGGTTGTAGCGGTGCTGGAGCACTGGGCAAGAGGCCCACGGGTTGATCATATGGAGTGCATGTAGTAGATTGCTATTTTACTTTTTGGAGTATCTTGCATATGCTAGACTTAGTGCATGAACATTTGGGTTGCATGAGTTATGTATACCATGCATTTTGTTGTTCATGTAGTATTATTTTGGCTAAGTCTATGATTGATGTATTTATTCATTTTGGAGCATTTCATTTGTATTTATGTCTGGAGAATTGTAATTAAAGTGTTATGGATCTTGTGTAAATTGTAAAGCATGTATGTGACGAGAAATAAGCCTATTTTAGCTTTTGATTATATGGTAAAATTATATAAATGCATGCAATGGAATTATGTGATTGAAATGAGTTATAAGTTGGAAATCAAGTAAGCAATTAAGTATAAAGTTAATGCTAATGATGTACAAATATTGTGGGTTGTAAGAGCACCAAGGCATTGTTGGTCCTTGTGTGCCACCCTTGTCAATTAGGTGCCATTTGATGCTTAGAACACACTTTTGATAAAGGAGGATATGTTAAATAAACAAAGGAGATACCATTAAAATTTACAATAAATAAGCAGTTTTTAGGCTAACTTTGGGAAAGATCTCCCTCCACATATGTCCAATTAGGACGTGAACATTATTTTGAAGCTTGAGAGGTTAGACATGTTGTGTCAAAATTTGGTACCATTTGAAGCTGTGTAGCGTCCTTTAGGTCCGATTGAGTGAGGACTACCCAAAGAGGCCCTATGCAGGGCTCTTCAGGTATGTGTCTTCCATAAACTTTTTCTCCCTCAATTCTTACTCAAATTAGGCCATGATACATAAAATTAAAGCCCAAGGTGTATAGTATTCTGTATAAAAGTTTGAGAGCAATTGGCTGAATGAATTATCCAAAATCGCGGAAATGGTGAAGGATGTTTGGTGCTCTATTTTGGGTTGGCTGGCAGTTTTGCTTGTGCAACTTCAAACGGTGATAACCAGAGCTAGAGAACTCCAATTGAGATTGTGCACAATGACCAAAAAACAGAAGCATTTTCAGTTATAGAAAAATCATAAAAGTGAGAATTAAGCTTAGTGAGTTTGTGGGAAAACCCTTAGTAACTTAAGATAAGTAATATATAATAGTTAGGCATGTTTTTTATTAATTCCGCATTTAGAATTTAGTTATGATCACAGCTTATGTCATTACATTTTATTATTGTTTTCAAACACTTACGTAATGAAAAGGAAAAAGTTTACTCACATTTTTAAATGAACTGATGTGATTATAACTGCCCTTAATATCATAATCAATCTTAATAACACCGGTACATAACGAGATGTTACATTTTATGGCATCAGAGCAGTTTACGGTACGTAACTGCAGCTTATGTCCTTGACCAAATGGATTGTGGTAAGTTCTTTTGAACATGTGCATGAATCCTTGAATAATCATGTGTATGCTTTTGGTAGTTCATAATTGTAATGGAAATGGTCTATGTGTAGGCATTTCTTGTGAACCAAGTTCGATGGTACTGTGATTTGGAGCTATCAAGTGAGGGAGATTTTATCAGTAATCCCTTGGTACTTGGGTTTAGTTCTCATGTGTGCTCCACCATGCCACTTGAGGGTAGTGGTTGGAGGTGTATGTTGGTAATATAGTACAATATGTTCATGCATTATTGTATGTATAGTGGTACATAGGATATACCATGTCTCTGGGCAGTAGACTATTGCCTTCGGGCATTACGGGCTTCCACTGGATAGGTCTCCTTGAGGGAGTTCCAATTGACCTGGGGTCGTGGTGTGTCATCCGTAGAGGAGCACACTTGGAAGTCTCGGGTGTATATGGATGGAGGGTGCCTTGGTTGATGTTCTGGGAACACTTCCTTGGATGGAAACCCATAGGCTATATGCCGAGGCCAATAGATCAGATGTTGCGTGGCTTTGGCATTGACCATTCCAGCTTCATTGTATTTTTACTCCCTATGCTTCCCTACTTCACTAAATCCCTTACTTTATCACTTTTTGAATGTTGTATTATATTATTGGTATGCATCTGAGTGAGCCATTGGGTGGAGTAATCTCCGAACCTCTGGGTTACTGAGATAAATCTGAATATCTCACCCTGTTTTGGGGACTTTATTTCAGGTAGTGACAGCGGCACTGGAGCGGTGGGCAAGAGGCCCGTAGGATGAGCATGAGAGCTTGAGTTTATTTTGCATTTTGTGGTCATTGGACCTAGGCTAGACTTAGGACATGAACATTGTATGTGAGCTAGGACTATTCATATTGTCATCTTTGTTCATGTCACATTTTGTCTAAGTTTAGTCATTATTTCTCATGATTTATTTTGAGGATTCATTATGTTATATTTGAAGGATTATTGTAATTATTGTAATGGAGCATTGTAATTGGTAATATTGAGACCTTGTGCAATATTGAAGCATGCTATATGATTAAAGGGCAATAGGCCTATTTTAGGATATGATTTATGTTTTATGTCAAAAGAATGCATGCAAAGGAATTAATGTGATTGAAACAAGTTAACTTGAGAAAGTAAGTATGGATTATGTATTGAATAAATTGATATTAAATGTTAAGGGTTGTAAGAGCACCAAGGCATTGCTGATCCTTGAATGCCACCCATGTTTATTAGGTACCATTTGAGGCTAGATAACACACCTTTAAAAGTGGGATATGTTGGAAAAACAAAGGAGACTCTGGCGAAATTTCTATAAAATGGCAGATTTTGAGTAAACTTTGGGAGAGCATATCTCCCTCCATAAAAGTTCAATAGGGACGTTCCATACACCTTTTTGAAGCTTGAGATGTCAAATACTTTGTTTCAGAATTTGAGGACCATAGGAGTAGCACGCTGTCCTGTAGAAGCTATTGAATACAGACTGCCCAAAAAAAACCTGCACTTGGGGCTTTCACTGTCTGTTTTTTGAAAAATTATTCCTGCTTCATTTCTTGGTCAATTTAGGTTCATGAGATGTCAAATTGAAGCTTGAGGTGTCTAGTTTTCTCTATAAAAATTTGAGAGTAATTGGAGGAGTGGTTTGTCCAGAATCGTTCAAAGAGTGAGGGTTGTTTGGAGTGCAGTTTGAGGTCGGCTGGCAGATTTGCTTGTCCAACTTCAAACAGTGATAACCGGAGCAAACGAGAAATTTTTAGAGCGTGCGATAGCTTTTTAGAAAGATAATTAATTATATAATAACATACTAAAAGATGAGAAGTGCGCGACAAGTTTATTTTCCGCAGTAACCAAAATACACACCTTGTTTGGATAGTTAAAAATCGTAAAAGTGGGATTTAGGCTAAGTGGGTTTATGGGAAGCCCTTAGTGACTTGAGAGAAGTATTATTTGATATTTAGGCAAGTTATATTATTATTCCGTAATTAGTTTTCATTTACGGTCACAGCTTTTATTCGTTACGCTTTATTATTGTTTTAAATGCTCGCGTAATGAAAAGGAAAAAAGTTTACTCGCATTTTTATAAATAAATTATTGTCATTGTAACTGCGCTTAATATCATAATCAATGTTAACAATACCGGTACATAATGGACTGTTACATTTTATGATATCAGAGCAGTTTACTAGGGAACTCTGATTATGCATGACTGTATCTTGTGTTGCATAGCTATCTGTAAACTCTATGATTAATGTAATGTGATTCCTCAATGTGGGTTTGATCAGCTCATTCCTTTGTGTTACATGTACAGTTATCATGAGGAAGATTCGTGGTGGCCGTGGGACACGAGGTGCAGGTCCTCAACCGCCTGATTTGATTACTGCAGTCTTAAAAGCTCTGCAGGCGGAGACGACAGTAAACAGAACTATGACTGAGAACCTGATGAAAATAATCAGGACATGCTGTAGGCCTTCATGATTGAGATGAGGACTGAGAGAGCTCAGCATATGAGGGATGATTCTCCTCCACATATGGCTACGGTGACTCCTACGCCTACGCCATCAATTACACCCCAGCAGGAGGGGAGTGGGGCTAGTCACCATTCTGGTGAGGCTAGTCAGCCCACTATTGATCCTACATTTGTTGTTCAGTCTTCTGGGGCTACTGAGTTAGATGCTGGTGCTGCTGATAAGTGGAGGCTTATACCTTTTAGGAAACATAAACCGCCAGCATTTCAGGGGTCAAAGGACCCGAAGGTAGTTACTACATGACTGATGGGGATGGACAAGATATTTCAAGTTATGAGGTGCCAGGATCCTCAGAAATTAATGTACTCAGTATATATTCTTGAGGGTGATGCCCACGAGTGGTGGTGCAACGTATCTCGCCCGTTTGTTATTCAGGGGGAGGAGCTGACTTGGGCCGTATTTGAGAGTTTGTTTCAAGAAGAATATTTTCCCTGGGAAGTCAAAGAGGCAAAACAGGGGGAGTTTGATAAACTTGTACATGGCTCTATGACCGTGGATGCTTACTTGGCTACATTCAATGAATTGGTCAAGTTTGCCAATTGTGGGGGTATTCTGCCTACCCCGAAATTCTTATCTGCATGTTTCAAAGAGGGCTGAGTGAAAAGATTGCTAAAAGGATGTCGAATATTACGGTATGAAATTTTGCTGACTTAGTGACCTAGTGCAAGAGGGTCGAGACTGTTTATGGCAGATATCCAAAATCTAATGCTGCAAAAGATCAAGAGGTTAAGAAGACAGCTGGTTCTAATTATAGAGGTGACTATCATCATAATAACAACAGATGTAGGGGGTTGCAAGTAAGGCGGCCTCCTGGTCAATTTAAGAGAGGTGGTGGCCAGAGGGGTGGTTTTAATGACAAGAATTCTTCTCCTCAATGTGAGAAATGTAAGAGGGACCACAAGGGTCCTTGTACTGCGGCTCCAAATTAATACTTGGTAGCCGTATTACAGGCTGCGAATCTGCAGGCCTTGCCATCTGTTCCTACTATGGGATGTGTGTATACTACCAATGTGCAGCAGACAGAGAAGGCACCGAATCTTGTTAAAGGTATAATTTTCATCTCTAATATTGATTTATCTGTGTTGTTTGATTCGGGAGTAACACATTCGTTCGTGGCGGAATATGTGGCTAAGGGGTTGAACTTAAAGGTAACGCGAATGATTCCCCCATGCGTATTACTACTGCTATAGGAGAGGTTAGTGACTCCTCCTTTATTTGTAGAGAGGTTGAGTTTGTCTGTGAAGGCAGAGGTTACACTATTGATTTGATTATCTTGCCCATGGCCTCTGTCAACCTGATTTTGGGTATGGACCGGTTGTCTCAAAATTGCGCAATGATTAATTGCTGTGGAAAGAGGCTGATTTTATCTCCTGAGAAGCCCGTTGGGTGTCCGTTTCTTTATCTGTCTGTCTGTCAAACTATTAAAGCCTTGAAGGCTGGTGATCTAGGTTATGCATTCTTGGGTGGATTGGTTGGTGACATGGAGTTAGAAATTTCAAGTATTCCGGTGGTTAATGAATTTGTGGATGTATTCCCTGACGAGATACCGAAATTTCCACCTGAGAGAGAGATTGAGTTCTCTATTGACTTGTTGCATGGTGTGGGGCCTATCTCTTTGGCTTCATACTAGATGTCACCACTGGAGCTGACTGAGTTGAGGAAGCATATTAAAGAACTATCTGCAAAGAACTTTATCAGATCGAGTGTGTCTTCATGGGGAGCACCGGTAACATTTGTGAAAAAGAAGGACAATAGCATGAGATTGTGTACTGACTACCGGCAGTTGAACAAGGTTACAATTAAGAACAGGTACCCGTTGCCATGTATTGATGATTTGCTTGATCAGTTGAGGGGTGCCTGTGTATTCTCTAAGATTGATCTCCGGTCCGGATACCACCAAATCCGAATTAAGCTAGAGGATGTGCCTAAAACGGCGTTCCGATCTAGATACGAATACTTCGAGTACCAGGTGATTCCTTTTGGGCTTACTAATGCCCCTGTGGTGTTCATGTATTATATGAATCGTATTTTTAAGCCGTATTTGGACCAATTTGTAATAGTATTTATTGATGACATTCTGATTTATTCCAAAAGTAAAGAGGAGCACACGGAGCATCTGAGGAGTGTGTTGTAGGTGTTGAAATATAAAAAGTTGTATGCTAAGCCATCTAAGTGTGAATTCTGGCTATCTGAGGTACAATTTCTAGGTCATGTGATTTCTGCTAGTGGAGTTGTTGCGGATCCAAGTAAGATTGAAGCGGTAAGTGACTGGGAACGATCTAAGACTGTGATTGAGATTAGGAGCTTTCTGGGTCTTGCTGGTTATTATCGTAGATTTATACAAGGGTTTTCTGCTATGGTACTGTCGTTGACCCAATTGACACGAAAGGATACTCCTTTTGTGTGGACTCAGGAATGTGAGGACTGTTTTTTGACTCTTAAAGAGAAATTGACTACAGCTCCTGTGTTGACTCTTCCCGATCTGGAAGGTGAGTTTGAATTATACTGTGATGCTTCTAAGAATGGTTTGGGGAGTGTGTTGATGCAAGGAAGGAGAGTGGTTGCTTATGCTTCTAGGTAGTTGAAGCCTCACAAAGAGAATTATCCGACGCATGACTTGGAGTTTGCTGCTATTGTATTTGCCTTAAAAATCTGGAGGCACTTTCTTTATGGGATGAAAAGTTTGTTGTGTTCAGTGATCATAAAGAGCTTGAAATATTTGTTTGATCAGAAGGAGCTGAAGACAGCGGAGATGGGTTGAATTTTTAAAAGATTATGACTTTGAGCCGAAATACCATCTAGGTAAAGCTAATGTGGTGGCAAATGCCTTGAGTAGAAAGTCTATCAGTTTGTCTCATATGATGATGTGGGATAATGAAATGATTGAATAGCTCCGGGATTTAAGAATAACAGACTTCTTTGCAGGTAGGATTTGTGACATAGAGTTGACTAGAATTGAGAATGAGTTGCACGAGAAGATAAAGGAAACACAAATACGGAATGACAGTATCAAATATTTGAAAGGCCAGAGTGGCATATCTATTAATGAACAGGGATTGTTGTTATATCAGGGCAGGATTGTTGTGCCCAAGGAGCTAGCAAAGGAGGTTATGGTTGAGGCCTATAAAGGTCAGTATGCTATTCACCCAAGTGCTGCAAAAATGTATCAAGATCTGAAAGTTAACTTCTGGTGGCCTGGGATGAAAAAGGATGTGGTAGATTATGTATCAAGGTGCTTAGTTTGTCAGAAAGTAAAAATAGAACATCAGAAACCTGCTAGTTTACTTCAGCCACTGGATATACCAGAGTGGAAATGGGAGAGCATCTCTATGGATTTTGTTGTTGATTTGCCTCGAACTCAGGCTGGTTACGATTCGATTTGGGTTATGGTGGACAGACTTTCTGCCAGTGTGAGTGGATTTCACTACGGAGAGATTAGCAAAACTATATGTGAATGAGATTGTAAGGCTCCACGGGATTCCGGTTAGTATAACAAGTGATCGGGACCCGAAGTTTACTTCACGCTTTTGGGGAGCTTTGCAGCAGGCTTTTGGCACTCAGCTCAAGTTGAGCACTGCGTATCATCCGCAGACTGATGGTCAGCCTGAGAGGACCATACAGACACTTGAGGATATGTTGAGAGCTTGCACACTGGAGTAGGGTACTGCTTAGGACAGGTACTTGTCATTGGCGGAATTCTCGTATAATAACAGTTTTTACTCTAGTCTAGGCATGGCATCGTATGAGGCTTTGTATGGATAGAGATGTCGTACTCCTACTTGTTGGACTTAGGTAGGTGACAAAGAGAGGTTTGGTCCGGATTTTGTGCAGGAGACTACAGTACAGATTGAAATGATCAAAGAAAAACTTAAACAGGCACAGAATCGGCAGAATAGTTACTACTATAACAATAGACACAGACCTCTGGAATTTGAAGAAGGTGACCATGTATTTGTGCGGATATCTCCAATCACGGGTGTTGGCCGTGCATTGGGTGTTAGGAAGCTAAGTCCTCGATTTATTTGGCCGTATCAGATTATGAAAAGAGTGGGATTAGTGGCCTATCAGCTTGCCTTGCTGATAAGGACATAGGAGGTGGCATGACTAAGACAACAAACTTGGAGGACATACAAGGTCTTGGAGGTCCAATGACAAGAGCAAAAGCTAAAAAGGCTAAAGAGACTCTAAATCTCTTGGTGACCACTTTACTTGAGACAAGCCCAAGTCTAAAGGAAGAAGAGCCCAAAATGATACACTTAATTCAAATTGAAGACTAAGCCTCAATGGATATGCATGAAGGCTTTATTTTACTTGGCTCAAATTCTGCACTTAATTTTATTTTCCTTATATTCAGTTAAACTTTTGTAAAAAGGCTTATTGGGCTGTCTATTTTCTTTTATGTGTAAGCACTTTTAGGTTAAACTCAATATGATGTTGCCCACTATATAAGGGAACACCATAGCTTTTGAAGTGGCAATTCAGAAATACAAAGATAACCTTTTTTATTTATAGACTAGCTTCTCTAGGGTTCTTTTGAGAATCTCAGAACTTATCAAGTGTGCTAATCCTTGTGGCGTTCATAGGCTTATCAATCTTTGGATTGTGGCGCCTTCCAATTATTGTTTCTTGATCGTGTTCACAAATTCTTGTATCAAACCCTATCACCCAAACCTTCAATTTTCGTCCAAATTAGTCTCGGTTCGTATCTCCTGATATACGCGTCGGTTTTCGGTGATTCTTGAGTCAAAATCGCGATTCAGAAAGAGATCTTTCACCTCGTTTTGGAAACGTCCGATTCCGAGGTCTGTAGAGTGAGATACGCTCTGTTCTTAACATATTGTGTTGGTGGATGAATTTGGGGTTAGAATTTCCATTCCTAGTAGATCCTTTCCTTCTTTCCTATTGGGGATCATATCACTTGCCCCCCACAGTTGTCGAATCTACATGATATTTTCCTTGTATCGCAGCTACGGCGTTATATTCTAGATAGATCACATATGGTGATACCGGATGATATTGACATACTTGACCACAGTGAAAAGAGGCTGAGAAGTAAAAATATTTCAATGTTAAAGATTCAATGGGTAAGTACGCCTGAGGAGGCTACTTGGGAACGAGAGGATGAAATTCTCCGGCTATATCCTGAGTTAGCAGACATGTTTGATTCAATTTTGCGGACAAAATTTCAAAAAGGAGGGGTGAATATAACACCTTGTATTTCTTAAACATATATTTATATATTAAATGTGGATTAAAGGGGTAGGATTAGTGAAAATCCTAAAATTAGGGTTAAATGCAAAGGAAGTGTAAAATGGTAATTTGCCAAACACGTAACCCTAAGAAAGAAAAATTGTGTAGAAGGTCTCAAATGGGAAAGCTAACCCTGAAAATGGATTAAGAATGAAAATTTTAGTGATTAGGAAAGTTTCTGGAAAATTGGTGAATAGTGTTTTTACCAGGTAAAAATCACACAGTACAGTTGCACCGCAAAATGTGCCGAATGAATTTTGAGCTCTAGGTTTGGATATAAGTTATAAATGGTACATAGGTCTAGGAAATATAATTTCAGGTGAAAATTGATGGAAATTAGAGTGTTTGGGGAAGCGTGCCCACTGAGCGCATAACAACTTAAAACTGTGATTTCTCCGAACGACCAGAAAACTCCGGATTTATCTGATCAAGGGCACTGAAAGGACAATCAATGGTTAATGTTAAAAATCAGAGTTTCTAAATAGTTTAGGAATTAATGGACATTTAGTGGATTACGCGGGAGATTTGAATTAATTGGAATCTCATGAGGTGGCGGTGGAACCCTCCCCACTTAAGTGGACTTAGCCACATGGGATGACACAAATTTTGAACTTTCTCTCTCCTCCCTCCTTCACACAACCCGCGGCTTCCACTCAAATCCAAAAGTGTAAATCATCAAAGTTGTTCCAAATCACATTGTGAGCATATTTCCTTCCTTGAGTGAGCCACAAAATTGAGTGAACAAGGAGATCATTTTCCTATTGGGGTGGCGGTTTTGGTGGCCAAGGAGGGTGGTTTTCAAGGGTTGAAACTCATTCTAGGGTTGCCTAGGAGTTGATTGGTGGTAAGCTTTCTCTTCCAATTTTTGGTTTTGAATTGGATTGAAATTGTGACCTAAAGCTTGCATTCTTGGATTGATGTAATTAGAGAGCTCAAATTGAAATTGTGTATTAGATAAAAGTGGCTTATAATGATATTTTAGAGTGATAAAAACCGTAAAAATTATTGATGAAATTGGTTGATAACTTTAGGAAAATTTTGAGTTGGAATTTCAATACTTTGTGAGATTGATATGTTAGATGATGGTGTAATTGAGTTGTGGAGTATTTGTATGATTTAATTATAGGACTGTATGATGTGTGGAAGTGTTAAATTGGATTGAATACCCGTTGGTTGGTGGGCATAAGCAATTCGGCCATTGTGGGCATAAAGGGTGTGATGATCTAAAAAATGGTACAGTGATGTTGTATGGTTGTGAATGGTGTTTGAATGGATGATAGGTTGGTGTGATGTAGTGGAATTGGAAGGAAAAATATTGGATGTGTGTGTAATCAACCATTTAAGGAAAATTAAGGGGATATGTGGTTGTGATGGTGTTAAATTGAATTAAGGACTTGAATAGTAGTTATGGTGAACTTAGGAAACCATGGGAACCTTGAAATATAATTAAGAAAATTGTTTGGTAATTTAGGCTATATTGGCCGAACCTATGCAATGTGGGGAGGGATATTTTGGTGCTTTATTGATGATCCTTGTGTGATCATTGTAGGTTGCCTCCCATGGAAGTGAACTTGGAGCTTTGAGCTTGTTGGGTTGCCTTTGGTCCTTGACCAAAAGGATTGTGATAAGTGATTTTGAACATGTGCATGAATTCTTGAATAATCATGTGTATGCTTTTGGTAGTTCATAATTGTAATAGAAATGGTCTATGTGTAGGCATTTCTCGTGAACCAAGTTCGTGATACTGTGAGTTGGAGCTATAAAGTGGGGGAGATTTTATCAGGTAATCCCTTGGTACTGGGGTTTAGTCCCCATGTGTGCTCCATCATGCCCCTTAAGGGTAGTGGTTGAAGGTGTATATTGGTAATGTAGTATAATATGTTCATGCATTATTGTATGTATAGTGGTACATAGGATGTACCGTGTCTCTGGCTAGTAGATTGTTGCCTTCGGGCGTTACGGACTTTCACTGGATAGGTCTCCTTGAGGGAGTTCCAATCGACCTGGGGTCGTAGTGTGTCATCTGTAAAGGCGTACACTAGGAAGTCTCGTGTGTATATGGATGGAGGGTGCCTTTGTTGATGTTCTACGAACATTTCCTTGGATGGAAACCCGTAGGCTATATGCCGAGGCCAATAGGCCGGATGTTACGTGGCTTTGGCATTGACCATTCCAGGTTCATCGTATTTTTACTCCCTATGCTTCCCTACTTCACTAAATTTGCTTTATCCCTTTTTGAATGTTGTAGTATATTATTGGTATACATCTGAGAGAGTCATTAGGTGGAGTAATCTCCAGAACCTCTAGGTTACTGAGATATATCTGTATATCTCATCCCGTTTTGGGGACTTTATTTCAGGTAGTGGCAGCGGCACTGGAGTCGTGGGCAAGAGGCCCATAGGATGAGCATGAGAGCTTGAGTTTATTTTTCATTTTGTGGTCATTACATTGTATGTGAGCTAGGACTATTCATATTGTCATCTTTGTTCATGTCACATTTTGTCTAAGTTTAGTCATTATTTCTCATGATTTATTTTGAGGATTCATTATGTTATAGTTGAAGGATTATTATAATTGTTGTAATGGAGCATTGTAATTGGTAATATTGAGACCTTGTATAATATTGAAGCATGTTATATGATGAAAGGGAAATAGGCCTATTCTAGGATATGATTTATGTTTTATGTCAAAAGAATGCATGCAAAGGAATTAATGTGATTGAAACAAGTTAACTTGAGAAAGTAAGTATGGATTACGTGTATTGAATAAATTGATATTAAATGTTAAGGGTAGTAAGAGAACCAAGGCATTGCTCATGTTTATTAGGTACCATTTGAGGCTAGATAATACACCTTTAAAAGTGGGATATGTTGGAAAACCAAAGGAGAGTCTCGCGAAATTTTTATAAAATGGCGAATTTTAAGTAAATATTGGGAGAGCATATCTCCCTCTACAAAAATCCAATAGGGATGTGCCATACACCATTTTAAGCTTGAGATGTCAACTACCATAGGAGTAGCACGCTTCCCTATAGAGTCGTTGAATACAGATTGCCCAAAAAATCCCCTGCACTTGGGGCTGTCACTGTCTGTTTTGGAAAAAATTATTCCCGCTTCATCTCTTGGTCAAATTAGGTGCATGAGATGTAAAATTGAAGCTTGATATAACACCTCACATTTCTAAGTTTAAATATTAATATATTAAATGAGAATTAAGAGGAAGGATTAGTGAAAGTCCTGAAAATTAGGCCAAAATACAAAGAAAGGGCAAAACGGTAAATTAGTCCGGATTGTTAACATGCTATCGTATTAAGCCACGCTTAATTAAAATGCAGAATAACTTTTTCTTTAATTCAATTATGACTTCATTAATCTTAGCCAACTTGATTACTTAATCAATTTCATAAAATACTGCCTGTATGTAAATTGCAAGACAACTAACTGAAATACCTCATATATAGCTATAATGTCAGTATCTAAAGCCACAGGACTACAACACATAGCCTGGGTCAAAATCCTGATACTTTAATTACAACTTTAACTAAGTAGGTAATAACAAAACCATGTGGCATGGACAAACCCCATGCTCACCAAATAAGGCACAATGCCCAAAAACAGTCTCAACATAATATCATAATCAAAGCGAGAAAACATAAACAGCAGTCAACATCCAGCATGTCAGCATGTCATAATAACATCAACTCAGCTCTGGCCTTCTGCCACCTGAGCCCTCAACATTACCTGATCCTGAAATAAGCGTCCCCAAACGTGGGGTGAGATCTCTAAACAAGAAATCTCAGTAAGGCAAGGGGTCCTCAAGGATCTTCCACCCCAAGCTCACTTACATTTGTAATATAAGTTCAAAAACAGTATTTACAATATAAGTTCCAAAACTATGCAATGCAGCAGATAATCATGCCATGTGTGTTTATCAAATCTACTGGCCAGAGAAATGCAGGAATACGTCTATACCCACATGAGTACAAGGAACACCGCTTGCACCTCACCCACAGCCTCACCATCTTGTATGTACCACATACTCAGGCTTACCGTATAGGTGGACACCACATGCATATCATAAAAGCACATAGCATATAATAGCTCAACAGCATTTCCAAAACATCAAAGCATGTAACACAGCATGCATAAACCACATCCCCATGGGACATGGTGGAACCACAAAATGGCTAAACCGAGGACACGAAAGCTTACCTTGCAAGCTAGCTATCCAAGCCAAGAGTCCAACCTCTCACAAGTCCAAACACAGCAGTATCATAATCTGATATGGACCAATAGTTTATCATTAATAATGCATCACAAGCATAGAACTTAAGGACTACGCCTTTCCTTTACGTTTTACGTCTTAAGGCTTCCAACAAAGCCATAAGCCCTTAATCATGTGATTCTGACTTAGTTCATTAATTACAAAAGTTCAACTTCCTTAATCTAGGATCCACAAACCCCAATAGCTTACTGTTCACACAGCGCAGCTACTGTTCTGTGAAATCCCAGGATATCCGGATATACAGGGAACATATCCGGATATATGCAATATCCGGATATCACACTGACCATATCCGGATATCCAGATCCCTCATCCGAATATGCATATCCGGATACCATATCCGGATATGAATATCCGGATATCATATCCGGATATCTCACGACAGAATGCACTTTCTACATTTCGTGAATATCCACTCCAAAGATTTAACTTTTAACACATGTACACGTTAAAGCATGCATCTTTAATCTATTTTAGGTTCATACTCATTATACCTTCTTGTTTACTCATTATACATGGCCAAGACATCAACTTTAAGCATCAAAACTTAAGATCAAAGGTGACAAGGCTTACCAAAGCTCAAAACAGAGTAATGTGTGCTCTTGGAGCTCTCCAATGGACCTTCAAAGTTCTGACTTTGGTCCAGAACGAAAATGGACAACCAAGGTTGGTCCTTTCTCCAAAAAGGTGGCTCCTTGAAGCCTCCAATGGCATGAACAATAGCTCACAACAAGAAAGACAATATGACAGCCCACTAAACACCCCTCAACCAGCCCCTCAACTCAGAATAAGCTGCATCTCATCCTCACAAGATACACACTCTAGTGTTTACAAGAAGAGGAAGGAAGAATCATGGAGAAAAATAATCCAAGGCTCAAGAGCTGGTGAAGGAGAGTCAATGGAACAGTGTTAGAGTGCTGATCAGCCCCCCACCTCACGTATAGTAGTTAGGTTTTTAGGGTTTTGTGCCATAAGTTGTATATATAGGCATTTAAGCCATAACGCGCAGTATTAGCCTTAATAGCAACGCAAAAGATCTTGATCCCAAACTTTGGAATCTAGACCTACACATTTTTCTAAGATTTTTCATATTTTTATTTTATTTTTCGGAGCACCTTTCCGGTACGCTCTTTTCCATAGCCAGTATCAGTTCTGGCATCAGATTACATTATTTTGACTTGAAACTTGTTTTACAAGTCCTACATAATATTCTAGTAATTATCATGCATTCGTTATAATTTTCCGAGATACTTTTCCGGTACGCATTTATACCGGGTAGCAGAACCGGTATCTGCGCTTTTCTTCCGAAAAGTGACTTTCAGCATTTTTACTCACTCAATATAATTATTTAAGCCCAATAATAATTATTAAGGTCAATTATGGAATCATTTCCTAATTATCATAATTAATTCACTAATTACCTTAATTAACGGTGAGGGTTCTTACACACACAACCCCTAGGAAGGAAACTGAGTAGAAAGTCTCAAATGATAAAAATAACCCTGGAAATGGATTCAGAACAAAAAATTGGGTGGTTAGGCAAGTTTCAGAAAATTCAGTGAATAGTGTTTTTACCGGGAAAAATACTGCGGTACGATTGCACCGTAAAACGTGCCGATTGAGTTTTGAGCTCTAGGTTGTAAATATGAGTTATAAATGGTTTATAGAAATAGGGAATATGAATTCTGATAAAATTTGATGGAATTAAGTTAGTTTGGGGAGCGGGCCAACGGCGCGCCCAACAGCTTAAAATAGCGTTTTCTCCGAACGACAGGAAAACTCAGGATTCATCTGATCAAGTATAATTAAAGGACAATGGTTAATGTTAAAAATTAGAGTTTCTAAATAAGTTTTAAATTTATGGACGTTTAGTGGAATCGGAGGGAAATTCAAATGAGTTTAAAATCGTGTGAGGTGGCGATAGGTCCCACCCCACTCAAATCCACTTAAGCCACATATGCTCTCCTCACTATTCATCATCTTCTCTCTCCCTCCTTCCTTGCAACCCGCGGCCAACCCCCTCCCCCGCACTCATTTTCTTCAAGCTTTCTTCCTTCTCTAAATCACTCATATCTCCACCAAATCCTTTGATTTTTGTGTTGAAATTCATTGGAAATTGCCTTCTAAAGCCATTGGTGGTACTCCCAAGCCTTGAAAGCTACTAGTTTGTGAGATAGTCTCCCCCTAAGTCCGCGGCCAAGTTGTCTAGATTTGTGTTCATGGAGCTTCTAGGTGCTTCAATGGTGGAGTATGTTTAGGAGGAGCCTTGTGCCTTGCATTTGGGTAAGTTTCTTCACCATTTTAATGGTTGAATCTTTGGATTGTGTTTATGAACCCTAAAGGGGAAATTGATGATTTGTGATGTTAGAGAGCTCAAATGAAAAATGTGTATTAGATGATAATGTCTTAGAATGATGTGTTACAGCTAGAAATGCCATGAAAATTATTGATGAAAATTGTGAAATTTCAACTTTGAAAAAGTTGAGGTTGACTTTGAGTTTTGAAAATGTGAAATGATTGGATTGGTGAGTTGTTGTATGATTGTATGATGAGTGGAATGGTTAAAATTGAGTGAAAATCCTTTGGAATGACATATGTTGCAATCAGCCATTTAGAGAATTTTAGGGATTTGATGTTGTTGACATTGCTTTGATGATGTATCATGTGTTAAATGGTAATTAGATGGGTTGTGGGGTGGTTTGAAGGTTGGTGAATCAATGAAAAATAATGGATGGTGTTAAGAGTCATAAAGGATCCTAGAGTGAAATATTAGGCAAAACGATGTTTAAAAGACGTAAAATGAAAAACGGCACTGGATGTGTCCTTTTAGCAACCTTATGATGCATAATAAAATGAGAAAGAAAATTTAGAAAAATAAAATGTAAAATCTCACTTGTTTGGCCGAACCTACAAGGGTGTAGGGGAGGTTTTGACGTTTTTCGTATTTTGATGGAATTTTCATGTACTGATGGTTCGTACATGGTTGCTGTAGGTTGCCGTACGTTGATTTGAACCCCGAACCGTGAGTCGGTGGATTGCCCTTGGTCCTAGACCAAGTGGGATTGAGGTAAGTGATTGGAATTATGCTGTATAATTGGTAATTATTGTATTCTTATTAGTTTTAAGTAATTGGGAATGTCCTCTGTGTAGGCATTCTGTTGAGTAACGAGCTCGGAGAGTATACTGCTGTGGAGCTAAGTGAAGAGGCTTATTGAGGTAACCTCTTGGTACTGGGGCTTGTTCCCCTTGTGTGTTCCACCATACCCGTTGAGGGTGATGGTAGGAAATGTATATGAGTAGTGTAGAATAACATGATCATGCATGTAGTATGTATGTTGGTACATAGGTACCGAGTCTCTGGCCAGTAGACAGTTTGCCTTCGGGCAGTTCGGACTTCCACTGGATAGGTCTCCGAGAGGGAGTTCCAGTTGACCTAGGGTCGTGGTGTGTTATCCGGATAGGAGCACACTAGGAAGTCTTGGGTGTATGTGTCAATAGAATTGATGGGCAGAATATTTGGCATTAATTGTAGAATTGATGGGCAGAATATTTAACATTAATTGTGCAGATTTGTAACTTTGTAACTGTGAATGGGTAGAATATTTGGCATTAATTGTGCAGATTTGTAACTATGTAACTATGATTGTGTAATTATATCCTTAATTAATTAGCTGTAGGTTACTATGTAATCGTATCATACTATTTAAATAAGAATTCTCCAAAGGAGAACATACAGTTTTTATCCCAATTTCTCTGAGTCTAACATGGTATCAGTCTAGGTTTTGTTACTAAATTTTTCATTGTGCTCACAGTCTCTAAGTTCCCAGTTCTAGTCTTTTGCGCGTACTGTTCACGTCGCAGTTCTTTTTTTTTCCTCTTGCAATTTTTTTCAGCATCACGTCTACTGAAAAATATGATGTTCTTTTTGTTCGTCTTAATGGAAAGAACTACTCCACCTGGGCATTTCAGTTCCAGATCTTTGTCAAAGGCCCAGCTTTGGGGTCATGTTGACAGAAATAATTTTGCTCCTGACAAAACTACACACCAAGCGGCACATGCCCAATGGGAGGCCAAAGATGAACAGGTAATGACTTGGATCATAGGCTCTGTTGAGCCTAGTATTGTCCTCAATCTCAGACCCTTCACAACGGCAGCAAAGATGTGCGACTATTTGAAGAAAATTTATAACCAAACAAACACTGCTCGCAGGTTCCAGCTTGAACATGAAATTTCTCTTTTTCAACAGGATAGTCTCTCAATTTCTGAATTCTATTCTCATTTCATGAATCTTTGGGCTGAATATACTGACATTGTTTATAAAGATTTGTCGACTGAAGGACAAACGACAGTCCAAAATGTTCATGACATCACAAAACGAGATCAATTTCTTATGAAATTGAGATCTATTTTTGAGGGCATCTGCACCAACCTATTGAACAGGTCTATTGTTCCCTCCTTGGATGAATGTCTAAATGAATTGCTTCATGAAGAACAACGTCTCCTTACTCAGACAAACATGGAACACCAGAAATCTGCCTCTTTTCCTATAGCGTATGCAGTACAAGGCAAACCTTGAGGTCGAGACATGCGTACTGTCCAATGTTTCTGCTGCAAAGGCCACGGACATTTTGCTTCAAACTGTCCTAAAAAGTTATGTAATTACTGCAAAAAAGAAGGTCACGTCATCAAAGAATGTCAAATTAGACCACCACGGAGAAATGCAACAGCCTTCACTACCACTGTTCACTCTTCTACTACTCCTGAATAGGATCAGAATCCGCCTGTTTATGTGCCAACTTTAACCCCTGAAATGGTTCAACAAATGATTGTTTTGCATTTTCTGCTTTGGGTCTTTCAGGTAAAGTTTCTTTATCCAGCTCTCCTTGGTACTTTGACTCTGGCGCATCCAATCATATGACCAAACAATGTTGCTTCTCTTACCAATGTTACAAATTACTCTAGTAATTTGCAAATACACACTGCAGATGGAAACAATTTACCTATCACAATAATTGGTAAGAGAAGCAATATTATGAAATTCTAATATCTCTAACAAAGAAGAAGTTCTACCCAAAGATATCATGCGGAGTGATCCTTCATTCAAGAAGTCGTTAGTTTGCAAGCAATTTTATGAATCTGGGGAAAACGAGCATCACAACTTCATGCTCCGTGGAGATAAAGATTTAGCTTTTGCTAAAAGTTTAATTGGAGATCGTCAAGGGCAATGGGACTTGCTGGTACATCAGACAAAATTTTCCAATGACGGATCACAGATGCGATCATTGAACCAAACTTTGGGCAATAGTCCTTCGGAATAGTTTATGGGTTTTGTCCACTTACTCCCTCAGAAGAACTCGCAATATTTCTAGTTCCCAAGAAGTTTAATACGAATGCAGACGAGCGTATCAAGAAAAAATTCCATTCACAAGTCCTAATCTTAATTAGGAAATTTGGTGATATTGTGCCAAAAAAGTTGCCACTCGGATTACCACCTGAAGAAGTTGATATCAATGAAGATGAAGCAGATTTGAGGGCGAATCTTTTCCTAGCGGGGAAGGATGATGCACTCAAGCTGACTGACTTGGATTGGGCCTTTCTATAATTTATTCCATAGTTTAGGGATTTTTAATAATTGTTAACTATTTCCCTCTTTGTTATTTTAGATTATGTTCGAGTGCGCGTTCATTGTGCGTTATCCCCTTTGATTGTGCATGATTTTAGTTATTTACTTTTTTTGTTATTTTGTTTTGCCTATTTAAGGCTTGGAGAATCCTACTACTATTAGGTTTTTTTTTAGTTAAATAAAATTAAGAAAAGAGAAATAGTATTTTCTCGCAATCCTTGTATTTGTTCTTCTTTCTGTTTAGCCAATTGGTTACTGCTTCGGCATTATTTGGTAGTCAAAGTTCCGGTTGTCACATAAATGGCTGAACAGAAGACAATGGCAGTCGAGGTCGTGGACGACGGGTTCGAGGCGACGACGGCGGTGAAGGGCGTGGTAACACCCTTAACGGCGACGGTGAACAACCACACATCGAAATGCGAGACGCCACAATTGTAGCAATGGCATGGCGGAACAAGGTAGACGAATTCAGGAGCTCGAACAACGGTTTGCCCAAACACAGTTGGACGAGTTAGATGAAGGAAGGGAATATGAAAGGTCATCTCACTAGGAGGAAAGGAGCAAAAACCCATTCTAGGACTGGAACCAGGAGCGATGAGGATGAAGTCAACCTCGAAATCAATCAATTTTTTGCTAATATTGGGGTGAAATTGAGATCCCGGAATTCGAGGGCACCGCTCATCCAGATGAGTTTATCGACGGGTTACACACCATCGAAAGAGTCTTTGACGTCAGAGACTTGATAGAAGACCAGAAGGCCCCGCCCGATCTATGATGAATCTGATGCAGAGCAGGATGATGAGAATCCCATTATAGATGCTCCAGTTTATGACGAGTTCCATATCTATGATAAGTATGATTGGGAGCAAGACGATGAGAATCCAGAGGTGGAAGAAATCTCTTGCGGTGATTTCGTTGGAAAGTCAGTTATTAGAAATTCTAATATCTCTGACAAAGACGAAGTTCAACCCAAAGATATCATGCGGAGTGATCCTTCATTCAAGAAGTCATTAGTTTGCAAGCAATATTATGAATCTGGGGACAACGAGCATCACAACTTCATGCTCCGTGGAGAAAAAGATTTAACTTTTGGAAAAAGTTTAATTGGAGATCGTCAAGGGCAATGGGACTTGCTGGTACATCAGACAAAATTTTCCAATGACGAATCACAGATGCGATCATTGAACCAAACTATGGGCAATAGTCCTTGCGGAATAGTTTATGGGTTTTGTCCACTTACTCCCTCAGAAGAACTCGCAATATTTCTAGTTCCCAAGCAGTTTAATACGAACGTAGACGAGTGTATCAAGACATAATTGCATTTCACAACTCCTAATCTTAATTAGCAAATTTGGTGATATTGTACCAAAAATGTTGCCACTCGAATTACCACATGAACAAGTTGATATCAATGAAGATGAAGCGGATTCGAGGGAGAATCTTTTCCTAACTGGCGAGGATCATGCACCCGAGCTGACTATATTGGATTGGGCCTTTCTATAATTTATTCCATAGATTAGGGATTTTTAATAATTGTTAATTATTTCCCTTTTTGTTATTTTTGATTATGTTCGAATGTGCGTTCATTGTGCGTTATCTCCTTTGATTGCGCACGATTATAGTAATTTACTTTTTTGTTATTTTGTTTTGCCTATTTAAGGCCTGGAGACTCCTACTACTATTAAGTTGTTTTTTTGTTAAATAAAATTAAGAAAAGAGAAATAGTATTTTCTCGCCGTCCTTGTATTTGTTCTTCTTTCTGTTTAGCCAATTGGTTACTTGTTCGGCATTATTTGGTAGTCAGAGTTCCGGTTATCACATAAATAGCTGAACAGAAGACAATGGTGGTCGAGGTCGTGGACGACAGGTTCGAGGTGACGACGGCGGTGAAGGGTGTGGTAACACCCTTAACGGCAACGGCGAACAACCACAGATCGACGCGCGAGATGCCATAATTATAGCAATGGCCGCTACAATGGCGGAACAAGGTAGACGAATTCAGGAGCTCGAACATCGGTTTCCCCAAACACAGTTGGACGAGTTATATGAAGGAAGGAAATCTAAAAGGTCATCTCACGAGGAGGAAATGAGCGAAAACCCATTCTAGAACTGGAACCAGGAGCGACGAGGATGAAGTCAACCTAGAAATCAATCCTTTTTTTTGCAAATATTGGGGTGAAATCGAGATCCCAGAATTCGAGGGCACCGCTCATCCAGATGAGTTTATCGATGGGTTACACACCGTCGAAAGAGTCTTTGACGTCAGAGACTTGACAGAAGACCAGAAGGCCCCGCCCGATCTATGATGAATCTAATGAAGAGCAGGATGATGAGAATCCCATTATAGATGCTCCAGTTTATGACGAGTTCCCAATCTATGATAAGTATGATTGGGAGCAAGACTATGAGAATCCAGATATGGAAGAAATCTCTTGCGGTGATTTCGGTGGAAAGTCAGTTATTAGAAATTCTAATATCTCTAACAAAGACGAAGTTCTACCCAAAGATATCATGTGGAGTGATCCTTCATTCAAGAAGTCGTTAGTTTGCAAGCAATATTATGAATCTGAGGACAACGAGCATCACAACTTCATGCTTCGTGGAGATAAAGATTTAGCATTTGGTAAAAGTTTAATCGGAGATCGTCAAGGGCAATGGGACTTGCTGGCAAATCAAACAAAATTTTTCAATGACAGATCACAGATGCGATCATTGAACCAAACTGTGGGCAATAGTCCTTTCAGAATAGTTTATGGGATTTGTCCACTTAATCCCTCAAAAGAACTCGCAATATTTCTAGTTCCCAATAAGTTTAATACGAACGCAGACAAGCGTATCAAGAAAGAATTGCATTCACAAGTCCTAATCTTAATTAGGAAATTTAGTGATATTGTACCAAAAAAGTTACCACTCGGATTACCACCTGAAGCAGTTGATATCAATAAGATGAAGCGGATTCGAGGGCGAATCTTTTCCTAGCGGGGGAGGATGATGCACCCGAGCTGACTGACTTGGATTGGGCCTTTCTATAATTTATTCCATAGTTTCGGGATTTTTAATAATTGTTAATTATTTCCCTTTTCGTTATTTTAGATTATGTTCGAATGTGCATTCATTGTGCGTTATCTCCTTTGATTGCGCATGATTATAGTTATTTAATTTTTTGATATTTTGTTTTTCCTATTTAAGGTTTGGAGAATCCTACTACTATTAGGTTGTTTTTTGGACAAATAAAATTAAGAAAAGAGAAATAGTATTTTCTCGCAATCCTTGTCTTTATTCTTCTTTCTGTTTAGCCAATTGGTTACTGCTTCGGCATTATTTGGTAGTCAGAGTTTCAGTTGTCACATAAATTGCTGAAAAAAACAATGGCGGTCGAGGCCGTGGACGACGGGTTCGAGGCGACGACAGCGGTGAAGGGCGTGGTAACACCCTTAACGGCGACGACGAACAACCACACATCGACGCGCGAGACACCATAATTGTAGCAATGGCCGCTATAGTGGCAGAACAAGGTAGACGAATTCAGGAGCTCGAAAAATGGTTTGCCCAAACACAGTTGGACGAGTTAGATGAAGGAAGGGAATCCGAAAGGTCATCTCACGAGGAGGAAATGAGCAAAAACCCATTCTAGGACTGGAACCAGGAGCGACGAGGACGAAGTCAACCTGGAAATCAATCTTTTTTTTGCTAACACTGGGGTGAAATTGAGATCCCGGAATTCGAGGGCGCCGCTCATCCGGATGATTTTATCGACGGGTTACCACCTGAAGAAGTTGATATCAATAAGATGAAGCGGATTCGAGGGCGAATCTTTTCCTAGCGAGGGAGGACGGTGCACCCGAGCTGATTGATTTGGATTGGGCTTTTCTATAATTTATTCCATAGTTTAGGGATTTTTAATAATTGTTAATTACTTCCCTTTTATTTTAGGTTATGTTCGAAAGTGCGTTCATTGTGCGTTATCTCCTTTGATTGCACATGATTATAGTTATTTTCTTTTTTGATATTTTGTTTTGCCTATTTAAGGCTTGGAGAAACCTACTACTATTAGGTTATTTTTTGGTTAAATAAAATTAAGAAAAGAGAAATAGTATTTTCTCGCAATCCTTGTCTTTGTTCTTCTTTCTGTTTAGCCAACTGGTTACTGCTTCGGCATTATTTGGTAGTCAGAGTTCCGGTTGTCATATAAATGGCTGAAAAAAACAATGGCGGTCGAGGTCGTGGAAGACGGGTTCGAGGGGACGACGACGGTGAAGGGAGTAGTAACACCCTTAATGGCGACGACGAACAACCACACATCGACGCGCGAGACGCCACAATTATAGCAATGGCCGCTACAGTGGCGGAACAAGGTAGACTAATTCAGGAGCTCGAACAACGGTTTGCTTAAACACAGTTGGACGAGTTAGATGAAGGAAAGGAGCGAAAACCCATGCTAGGATTGGAACCAGGACGAACGAGGACAAAGTCAACCTGGAAATCAATGCTTTTTTTGCTAACATTGGGGTTAAATTGTGATCCCGAAATTCGAGGGCGCCGCTCATCCAGATGAGTTTATCGATGTGTTACACACCGTCGAAAGAGTCTTTGACATCAGAGACTTGACAGGATGATGAGAGTACCATTATAGATGCTCTAGATTATGACGAGTTCCCTATCTATGATGATAGTCCCATGCCTGGGTACGATTTGCCATTTTTTCATGCATGTAAGCCTATTATTGGCTCCAAAAATTCATTAAATATCAATCCTTCCATGAAATCCAAGGAAACTTGGAGGGGTGTTGGATATATTTAAGCGATGATGCTTGCAAAAAACCAGATCAAAATTCCATGTCTGGGTACGGTTTTCCATTTTTTTCATGCATGTAAGCCTATTATAGGCTCCAAAAATTCACTAAAAATCAATCCTTCCATGAAATCCAATGAAACTTGTAGGAAGTTTTGGATATATTTAAGCATGGATGCTCGCAAAAAATCATATCAAAATTCAATGCCTAGGTACGATTTTTCAAATTTTCATGCATATAAGCCTATTATATTTAAGCGTGGATCCTTACAAAAAACTAGATCAAGATTCCATGACTGGATACGATTTTCCATTTTTTCATGCATGTAAGCCTATTATAGGCTCCAAAAATTCATTAAAAATCAATCCTTCCTTGAAATCCTATAAAACTTGTAGGGGGTGTTGGATATATTTAAGCGTGGATGCTTGCAAAAAACCAGATCAAAATTTCATGCCTGGCTACGATTTTTCATTTTTTTCATGCATGTAACCCTATTATAGGCTACAAAAATTCATTAAAAATCAATCCTTCCATGAAATACAGTGAAACTTGGAAGAGGTGTTGGATATATTTAAGCGTGGATCCTTGCAAAAAACCAGATCAAAATTCGATTCCTTGGTACGATTTTCCGGTTTTTCATTCATGTAAGCCTATTATAGGCTCCAAAAATTCATTAGAATTCAATCTTTCAATGAAATCCAATGAAACTTGGAGGGGGTGTTGGATATATTTAAGTTTGAATACTTGCAAAAAACCAGATCAAAATCCCATGCCTGGGTACGAATTTCCATTTTTTCATGCATGTGAGCCTATTATTGGCTCCAAAAATTCATTAAAAATCAATCCTTCCATAAAATCCATTGAAACTTGGAGGGGGTGTTGGATATACTTAAGCGAGGATACTTGCAAAAAACCAGATCAAAATTTCATGTCTGTGTACGATTTTCCATTTTTTCATGCATGTAAGCCTCTTATAGGCTCCAAAAATTCATTAAAAATCAATCCTTTAATGAAATCCAATGAAACTTGTAGGGGGTGATGGATATATTTAAGTGTTGATCCTTGCAAAAAAACCAGAACAAAATTCGATGCCTTGGTACGATTTTCCATTTTTTTCATTCATGTAAGCGTATTATAGGCTCCAAAAATTCATTAGAAATCTATCCTTCAATGAATTCCAATGAAACTTGGAGGGGGTGTTGGATATTTTAAGTTTGAATGCTTACAAAAAAACCATATCAAAATTCCATGCCTGGGTACGATGTGCCATTTTTTCATGCATGTAAGCCTATTATTGGCTCCAAAAATTCATTAAATATCAATCCTTCCATGAAATCAAATGAAACTTGGAGGGGTGTTGGATATATTTAAGCGATGATGCTTGCAAAAAACCAGATCAAAATTCCATGTTTGGATAAGGTTTTCCATTTTTTCCATGCATGTAAGCCTATTATAGGCTCCAAAAATTCACTAAAAATTAATCCTCCCATGAAATCCAATGAAACTTGTAGGAAGTTTTGGATATATTTAAGCATGGATGCTCGCAAAAAATCAGATCAAAATTTCATGCCTGGGTATGATTTTTCAAATTTTCATGCTTGTAAGCCTATTATATTTAAGCGTGGATCCTTGCAAAAAATCAGATCAAAAATTCCATGCCTTGGTACGATTTTCCATTTTTTCATGCATGTGAGCCTATTATAGGCTCTAAAAATTCATTAAAATCAATCCTTCCACGAAATCCATTGAAACTTGGAGGGGGGTGTTGGATATATTTAAGCGTGGATGCTTTCCAAAAAACCAGATCAAAATTCCATGCCTGGGTACGATTTTCCATTTTTTTATGCATGTAAGCCTATTATAGGCTCCAGAAATTCATTATAAATCAATCCTTCCATGAAATCCAATGAAAATTGTATGGGGTGTTGGATATATTTACGCGTGGATGCTTGCAAAAAATGAGATCAAAGTTCCATGCCTGAGTATGATTTTCCATTTTTTTCATGCATGTAAGCCTACTATAGGCTACAAAAATTCATTACAAATAAATCCTTCCATGAAATACAATGAAACTTGGAGGGGGTGTTGGATATATTTAAGCTTGGATGCTTGCAAAAAACCAGATCAAAATTGATTCCTGGGCATGATTTTCTATTTTTCATGGATGTAAGCCTGTTATAGGCTCCAAAAATTCATTAAAAATCAATCCTTCCATGAAATGCAATGAAACTTGGAGGGGGTGTTGGATATATTTAAGCGTGGATGCATGCAAAAAATCAGAAAAAAATTCCATGACAGGGTACAATTTTCCATTTTTTTCATGCATGTAAGCCTATTATATTTAAGCGTGGTTGCTTGCAAAAAACCAGATCAAAATTCCATTACTGGGTTTGATTTTCCATTTTCTCATACATTTAAGCCTATTATAGGCTCCAAAAATTCATTAAAAGTCAATTCAGCCATGATATCCAATGAAACTTGGAGGGGGGTGTTGGATATATTTAAGCGTGGACGCTTGCAAAAAACCAGATCAAAATTCCATGCCTGGGTACGATTTTCCATTTTTTCATGCATGTAAGCCTATTATAGGCTCCAAAAATTCATTAAAAATCAACCCCTCCATGAAATCCAATGAAACTTGGAGGGGGTGTTGGATATATTTAAGCGTGGATGCTTGCAAAAAATCAGATCAAAATTCCATGCCCGGGTACGATTTTGCATTTTTTCATGCATGTAGGCCTATTATATTTAAGCGTGGATGCTTGCAAAAAACCAGATCAAGATTCCATGACTGGGTACGATTTCCCATTTTTTCATGCATGTAAGCCTATTATAGGCTCCAAAAATTCATTATAAATCAATCCTTCCGAGAAATCCAATGAAACTTGTATGGGGTGTTGGATATATTTAAGCGTGGATGCTTCCAAAAAATGAGATCAAAATTCCATGCCTGAGTACGATTTTGCATTTTTTTCATGCATGTAAGCCTATTATTGGCTCCAAGAATTCATTAAAAATCAATCCTTCCATGAAATCCAATGAAACTTGGAGGGTGTGTTGATATATTTAAGCATGAATACTTGTAAAAAATAGATAAAAATTACATGTCTGGGTACGATTTTCCATTTTTTCATGCATGTAAGCTTATTATAGGCTCCAAAAATTTACTAAAAATCAATCCTTCCTTGAAATCCAGTGAAACTTGTAGGGAGTTTTGGATATATTTAAGCATGGCTGCTCGCAAAAAATCAGATCAAAATTCCATGCCTGGGTACGAATTTTCAAATTTTCATGCATGTAAGCCTATTATATTTAAGCGTGGATCCTTGCAAAAAACCAGATCAAAAATTCCATGCCTGGTTACAATTTTCCATTTTTTCATGCATGTGAGCCTATTATAGGCTCCAAAAATTCATTAAAAATCAACCATGAAATCCAATGAAACTTGGAGGGGTGTTGGATATATTTAAGCGTGGATGCTTGCAAAAAAGCAGATCAAAATTCCATAACTGGGTACGATTTTCCATTTTTTTCATGCATGTTAGCCTATTATAGGCTCCAAAAATTCATTATAAATCAATCCTTCCATGAAATCCAATGAAACTTGTAGGGGGTGTTGGATATATTTAAGCGTGGATGCTTGCAAAAAATGATATCAAAATTCCATGCCTGAGTACGATTTTCCATTTTTTCATGCATGTAAGCCTATTATAGGCTACACAAATTCATTACAAATAAATCCTTCCATGAAATACTATGAAACTTGGAGGGGGTGTTGGATATATTTAATCGTGGATGCTTGCAAAAAACCAGATCAAAATTGATACCTGGGTATGATTTTCTATTTTTCATGGATGTAAGCCTATTATAGGCTCCAAAAATTCATTAAAAATCAATCCTTTCATGAAATGCAACGAAACTTGGATGGGGTGTTGGATATATTTAAGCGTAGATGCTTGCAAAAAATCAGAACAAAATTCTTTGACAGGGTATGATTTTTCATATTTTCATGCATGTAAGCCTATTATATTAAAGCGTGGATGCTTGCAAAAAATCAGATCAAAATTCCATTACTGGGTTTGATTTTCCATTTTCTCATACATTTAAGCCTATTATAGGCTCCAAAAATTCATTAAAAATCAATTCAGCCATGATATTCAATGAAACTTGGAGGGGGTGTTGGATATATTTAAGCGTGGATGCTTGCAAAAAACCATATCGAAATTCCATGCCTGGGTACGATTTTCCATTTTTTCATGCATGTAAGCCTATTATAGGCTCTAAAAATTCATTAAAAATCAACCCCTCCATGAAATCCAATGAAACTTGGCGGGGGAGTTGGATATATTTAAGCGTGGATGCTTGCAAAAAATCAAATCAAAATTCCATGTCTGGGTACGATTTTCCATTTTTTCATGCATATACGCCTATTATATTTAAGCGTGGATGCTTGCAAAAAACTAGATCAAGATTCCATGACTGGGTACAATTTTCCATTTTTTCGTGCATGTAAGCCTATTATAGGCTCCAAAAATTCATTAAAAATCAATCCTTCCATGAAATCCTATGAGACTTGTAGGGGGTGTTGGATATATTTAAGCGTGGATGCTTGCAAAAAACCAGATCAAAATTCCATGCTTGGGTACGATTTTCCATTTTTTTTCATGCATGTAAGCCTATTATAGGCTACAAAAATTCATTAAAAATCAATCCTTCCATGAAATACAATGAAACTTGGAAGAGGTGTTGGATATATTTAAGCGTGGATCCTTGCAAAAAACTAGATCAAAATTCGATTCCTTGCTACAATTTTCCTTTTTTTCATTCATGTAAGCCTATTATAGGCTCCAAAAATTCATTAGAAATCAATCCTTCAATGAATTCCAATGAGACTTGGAGGGGGTGTTGGATATATTTAAGTTTGAATACTTGCAAAAAACCAGATAAAAATTCCATGCCTGGTTACGATTTTCCATTTTTTTCATGCATGTAAGCCTATTATTGGCTCCAAAAATTCATTAAAAATCAATCCTTCCATGAAATCCAATGAAACTTGGAGGGGTGTTGGATATACTTAAGCGAGGATACTTGCAAAAAACCAGATCAAAATTCCATGTCTGTTTACGATTTTCCATTTTTTCATGCATGTAAGCCTATTATAGGCTCCAAAAATTCATTAAAAATCAATCCTTCAATGAAATCCAATGAAACTTGTAGGGGGTGTTGAATATATTTATGCGTAGATGCTTGCAAAAAACCAGATCAAAATTCCATGCCTGGGTACGATTTTCCATTTTTTTCATGCATGTAAGCCTATTATAGGCTACAAAAATTCATTAAAAATCAATCCTTCCATGAAATACAATGAAACTTGGAAGAGGTGTTAGATATATTTAAGCGTGGATCCTTGCAAAAAACCAGATCAAAATTCGATGCCTTGGTACGATTTTCTATTTTTTCATTCATGTAATCCTATTATAGGCTCCAAAAATTCATTAGAAATCTACCCTTCAATGAAATCCAATGAAACTTGGAGGGGGTGTTGGATATTTTAAGTTTGAATACTTGCAAAAAAACCAGATGAAAATTCCATGCCTGGGTACGATTTGCCATTTTTCATGCATGTAAGCCTATTATTGGCTCCAAAAATTCATTATATATCAATTCTTCCATGAAATAAAATGAAACTGGGAGGGGTGTTGGATATATTTAAGCGATAATGCTTGCAAAAAACCAGATCAAAATTCCATGTTTGGGTAAGGTTTTCCATTTTTTCCATGCATGTAAGCCTATTATAGGCTCCAAAAATTCACTAAAAATCAATCCTTCCATGAATCCAATGAAACTTGTAGGAAGTTTTGGATATATTTAAGCATGGATGCTCGCAAAAAATCAAATCAAAATTCCATGCCTGGGTATGATATTTCAAATTCTCATGCATGTAAGCCTATTATATTTAAGCGTGGATCCTTGCAAAAAACCAGATCAAAAATTCCATGTCTGGGTACTATTTTCCATTCTTTCATGCATATGAGCATATTATAGGCTCCAAAAATTCATTAAACATCAATCCTTCCATGAAATCCAATGAAACTTGGAGGAGGTGTTGGATATATTTAAGCGTGGATGCTTGCAAAAAACCATATCAAAATTCCATTCCTGGGTACGATTTTCCATTTTTTCAAGCATGTAAGCCTATTATAGGCTCCAAAAATTCATTAAAAATCAATCCTTCTATGAAATCCAATGAAACTTGTAGGGGGTCTTGGATATATTTGAGCATGGATGCTTGCAAAAAATGAGATCAAAATTCCATGCCTGAGTACGATTTTCCATTTTTTCATGCATGTAAGCCTATTATAGGCTACAAAAATTCATTACAAGTAAATCCTTCCATGAAATACAATGAAACTTGGAGGGGGTGTTGGATATATTTAAGCGTGGATGCTTGCAAAAAACCATATTAAAATTGATACCTGGGTATGATTTTCTATTTTTCATGGATGTAAGCCTATTATAGGCTCCAAAAATTCATTAAAAATCAATCCTTCCATGAAATGCAATGAAACTTGGAGGGGGTGTTGGATATATTTAAGCGTGGATGCTTGCAAAAAATCAGAACAACATTCCATGACAGGATACGATTTTCCATTTTTCATGAATGTAAGCCTATTATAGGCTCCAAAAATTCACTAAAAATCAATCCTTCCATGAAATCCAACGAAGTTTGTAGGAATTTTTGGATATATTTAAGCATGGATGCTCGCAAAAAATCAGATCAAGATTCCATGCCTGGGTACGATATTATTGACGGGTTACACACCGTCGAAAGAGTCTTTGACGTCAGAGACTTGACAGAAGACCAGAAGGCCCCGCCCGATCTATGATGAATCTAATGAAGAGCAGGATGATGAGAATGCCATTATAGATGCTCCAATTTTTTACGAGTTCCCTATCTATGATAAGTATGATTGGGAGCAAGACGATGAGAATCCAGAGGTCGAAGAAATCTCTTGCGGTGATTTCGGTGGAAAGTCAGTTATTAGAATTTCTAATATCTCTTACAAAGACAAAGTTCTACCCAAAGATATCATGTGGAGTGATCCTTCATTCAAGAAGTCATTAGTTTGCAAGCAATATTATGAATCTGGGGACAACGAGCATCCCAACTTCTTGCTTCGTGGAGATAAAGATTTAGCTTTTGGTAAAAGGTTAATTGGAGATCGTCAAGGACAATGGGACTTGCTGGTACATCAGACAAAATTTTCCACTGACGGTTCACAGATGCGATCATTGAACCAAACTGTGGGCAATAGTCCTTTCGGAATAGTTTATGGGTTTTGTCCACTTACTCCCTCAGAAGAACTTGCAATATTTCTAGTTCCCAAGCAGTTTAATACGAATGCAGACGAGCGTATATGTAACATCCCACACAATTAGGAACTTATATAAATTATAAATAATAATGTGAAGCATGCTTGAATTAGAATTTCATATATTATTAGGACATGAATTAATTTTAATTATAAATTACAAAGATCATAGTTGTTATACATTAGTTAAGTAGGAACACATGGGCAACATCTAATCACCGTTACCCCCATAACATGTGCGATTAGACTAGAAGGAAAATTATGAGTACAAACCTTAGCATCTAAGACCATTTCAGCCAATGCATGTCCTTGAGGTGTCAAGCTAATCCTTTCCACTCTTTTGCATGAAGGGCGCTAGCATGGCATTGAAATTGGGCTAAGATATTAGAATGGGCAGCATGGAAATTTCATTTATAGTATTGGAAAAATAAAATGAAATTCTGATTTGGTATCTGATGAATTAGGTGCAAAGGCCACTAATCAAAAGGGGACTAATTCGGTGATGTTCTGATTAAAAAGGTTAAAGACTCGAGAGGTAAGTGTTCGGTGGTTAAACCTTTTGTGACTGTTGACTTAGGTCAGTGATTTCTGATTTGTTCCTCCCATGGATTTGTGTCTCAACCGAAATTCTGTTTTGTAAAGAAAGGAAATCTGTTTTGAAATGTAAATGTTGGGAATTCGGTTGTGTTAAGTACACAATATGCTTTGAAATGTTGGTGTTATAGCAATGTGAACTATGACCTATGATGATGAATGATGATGATGAGCAAGAACATCATAACTTTGCATTTTATCATGTGCGTGTGAAGCAAAGCATAGCATCCCATGCATCCATATGCATACAGTTTTGAAAAATGGAAGAATTGATGAAAAGAAGCATATGATTGAGCACGCATCATATAGGCATCCCTCAAGTACTAGGGTATGGGACAATTGGCTTCAGTCCGCATAGGCCTCAATTGGAATTCCACCATGTTGGAGCTAAAATGGGAATATCCATTGAGTTAGTATGCACACACTAGTGCTATGAGCATACAAATGATGGCGTTATATACGCAACATGTGCATTTAACATCCTACGGAAATGATTGGTGACCCATTGAGTTAGTATGCGCACACTAGTGCTATGAGCATACAATATGATGGTGTTGTATACGCAACATGTGCATTTTGACATTCTATGAGATGATTGGTGATGTGACAATGTTGGAAATTCTGCATCTAAGTTGATACTGTTGCATTATTGGATTTTCTGCCACACTACTAGGATTTTTCTCACCCCTTCTGGGGCTCAATTTTTATAAAATTGCAGGAAGGAGAAGAAGTGTTTGATGACATGATCACATGACAAATTCTGTTTAAGTTATGCTGTTTGGCAACTTTGCTGTTTGCACGCTGTTTCTGCTGATTGTATGCTGATTATTTGACCTTGATGTAGTATTTTGAAGAATGACATGCTACAATGTATATTCTATTTTGAGAAGAGGTGTAGCATGGTTTTTATATCTCACCTGAAAATTATGTGATTTTGCTATCTAAATCGTCACACCCATTTCTGCTGTATTCAAATTCGGATTTTTGAACTGTTTTAGCGAGCACCTTGCGAGTTCGGTATCTGGGGCTACGGACCTCCGAATGAGGTATAATTTATATGTATGTAAAGCCCCAGTTGTGTATTTTCAGATTATATAAAGTTTATGTTCAAAGCTCGTAAGCCCGATTTATTATGATTTTTACAAGTCAGAAGGCTTTTGGAAAATACACAGAATTATCGAGTACTTTGCGAGTTCTGTTTCTGGGGCTACAGATCTCTGATTGAGTTATATTTTATATAACTGTAAAGCCCCTGATGTCTAGTTTCTTCGTAGCAAAGAAAATCTTTGTAAGCTTTCAATTTTGAATTTACATGATTTTTGCAAGACAGGTTGTTTTCAGGAAAAATTAGAGTTGCGCAGCGAAAGCCTTTTTTTAAAATTTACTTGTTGTTTCTATTTTACAAAGTCAGTTTTTCCGGCAAGTTTTAATTGGTAACGTCAAAATGTTTTTACGGACTAAGAATTTTATACGATAACGTTGCGACTCTAATCGGTTTTAGCAGACACTTCCCTTGGATGCATACAAGGGAGGGTGTCACAACATCAAGAAAGAATTGCATTCACAAGTCCTAATCTTAATTAGGAAATTTGGTGATACTGTACCAAAAAAGTTTCCACTCGGATTACCACCTGAAGAAGTTGATATGGAATTTAATGTGAGTTGGGATTATTGGGTACTGTAGAGTGCCATTGAAACTAGAAGGTATGTGCCTGTGTGAAAGCTAAGGAAGCAACGAAATGGTAAGATTAGTAACATTAATGGAAAGGACTGGTATATTGGGGTATTGTTGAAACAGTAGTGGCAGCGGAAGGATTGAAGTACTAAAGAAGTGTGAGTTAAAATATTCACGAAATGACAGATAAATATACTTGGAGATCGTTTGATGTTGTTGTGCACGACCTTGGGTCAGATAAATAGATAAAGATGAAAATGAAGTGAGGTTAGGCAGAAAAATTTGAAGTATAGTTGTATTATTACCTATAAATTAGTGAAAGTGCAACCGTGGCCTATGAAAAATTTAAAATATAGGGAATTAAAAAGTCATACCACCGGAATTGGCAAGTGTTTGTGAAGGATTGGAGAACGATGGGTACCACAAAAAAAGGTTATGCCTGTGACGAAAATGGTAGAGACGCACACCTGAGGAGGCTACTTGGGAGCGGAAGGACGAGATTCTCCGGCTATATCCCGAGTTAGTGGACCGGTACGATGCTAATTTTGCAGACAAAATTTCAAAAAGGAGGGGTGAATATAACACTCGTGTTTCTAAAACATATATTAATATATTAGATATGGACTAAATGGTAGGATTAGTGAAAATCCTGAAATTAGAGTCAAAATACAAAGGAAGGGTAAAACGGTAATTCGCCAAATATAACACCTCACAATTCTAAAATAAGTAATTAAAGTGTTAAGTGAGAAATTAAGTGAAGGATTAGTGAAAATCCCAAAGATTAGGCCAAAATACAAAGAAAGGGCAAAACGGTAATTAGCCAACACGCAACCCTAGGAAGGTAAAAATTGAGCAGGAGGTCTCAGATGATCAAAATAAGCCTGGAAATGGATTCAGAACGAAAAATTGAGTGGATAGGCAAGTTTCAGAAAAATCAGTGAATAGTGTTTTTAGCGGGTAAAAATACCGCAGTCAGATTGCACCGTAAAACGTGCCAGTGGAATTTTGAGCTCTAGGTTTCAAATATTGATTTTAAATGGTCCATAGAAATAGGAAATATGATTTCTGATAATATTTGAGGGATTTAAGTCAATTTGAGGAAGTTTGTTAACGGAGCGCGCTGTACCTTAAAGCAGTGTTTTTCCGAACAACCGGAAAGCTCCAAATTTTTATCTGAAAGAGTAAAATTAAAGGATTTTGTTAAGATGAAAAATTATAATTTCTCATTAGGTTTTTAAATAGTGAATTTTAGTGATGACCGGAGGGAAATTCGGGTGAGTTTTAAATCACGTGGGATCCGGTACCCACTTTAAGTTAATAAAAACACTTGAATCCCTGTTCATCTTCATTTTCCTCCGTTTTCTTCTCTTTTCCAGCCGAATATCACAGCCATTTCACCAACTTTTATTCAAAATTTCCTTTGGCCATAACTTAGCCATTTCTCCACCGAATTCAACGATTCTTGTCTTGAATTTTGATGGAAAACACCTTCTGAACACATTGGTACCACTATTGAGTCTTGAAATTGAGTGTGGGAGGAGATCCACCACCATTTATATTTCGGTTTTCATGCAAAAAAGGGTGATTATGTTGATTTCAAATGCTCCAATGGTGGAGTATGCTTAGGTGGAGCCATATACCGTGCAATTGGGTAAGTTATTTCAACATTTCATTGGTTAAATTTTGAGTTGTGATAATTGCCCCTAAAGAGGGATTTTGTGATATGTGGTGTTAGAGAGCTCAAATGGAAAATGTCTATTAGATGATAATGTCTTAGAATGATGTATTAATGTTAGAAATGCAATGAAAATTTTAAGCGAAAAAAATGGATTTTTAACTTAGAAAAAAATTGATGCATGAAATGGAATTTTTGAGTTTTGTGTTAATGTGTGGTATAGTGAATTGTAGTGTGATTATATGATGTTAGGAAGTGATTATGTGAGTTGTGGGCCATAGGAATTGAGTGGAAATCCTTGGTTTGGACTAACCAAGATTAGGCCATTTATGTACAATTGAGCAAATAGATGTTTTAGAACACTTTGGTGTTGTGTTGTGTGATGGAAAAGTTATTAGATGGGTTGTGTGGTGATTGGCATGTGGAAGAATCAATGTAAAAATGATAAGTGTTGAAAGTGGCAAAATGTGCCTAAAGTGTAATAATTCGCAAAACGTTGCAAAAAAGTCGTAAAACCGTAAAACGGCGATTGAACTAGCCTTTGGGTAACCTAAGTAAGTGAAATAAAATGAGAAAGAAAATTTAGAAAAATAAAACCCAAAATAACACTATGTAGGCCGAACCCTTAGTGGAGGGGAGAGGAAATCTGACGTTTTCGCGTTTTGACGTATTTTGACTGAAACTGATGGCTGTGCATGGTTGTACAGGTTGCCGTACGTGGATATAAACTTGGAACAGTGAAACAGTGGATTGCCCTTGGTCCTGGATCAAGTGGATTGAGGCGTTCCCTGTGTATCAAGCTATGAGTGGAGCTTCTGCGGAGCTCAGTGGACGGATAAATAGAAAGGTAACCTCTTGGTACTGGGGCTTGTTCCCCTTTTTGTGTTCCACCTTGCTAGTTGATGGCAACGGTAGGAAGTGTGTATGAGTAGTGTAGAACAGCATGAGCATGCATGTGCATTATCACAGTGGGTACTTATGTACCAGATCTCTGGCCAGTAGATATTTTTAGCCTTCGGGCAAGTGTTTCCGGACTGCCACTGGATAGGTCTCCGAGAGGGAGTTCCAGTTGACCCAGGGTCGTGGTGTGTTATCCGGATAGGAGCACACTAGGTAGTCTCGGGTGTATATGGTTGGAAGGGGTACCTTGGTGGGTTGTTCTCTGAACACGCCAGGGGTAGTACCCATAGGCGTATAGCCGAGGACATGGCGTGGTATTGGTAGCTACCATCCCGCATGTCGTAGTTGTTCCGATATATTCCCCCTTTCTCTAAATCCCTTGCTTTATCCCGTTTTATAACAGTGGTGTTGTTTTTATGCTATTTGTATACATCGAAGTGAACCATTGGGCGGAGTTTTCTCCAGAACCTCTTGGTTACTGAGATATATCCGTATATCTCACCCCGTCTCGGGGCATTATTTCAGGATGTACCAGTGGATATGGAGCAGCGGGCGAGAAGCCCGCATGATGACGAGTGGAGCAGTGGTGTAGAGTTTAGCTATCATGTCATTTTAGTTTATGGATTTATTTGGCAAGTGAAGTGTAATATGTAAATAATTGTAGTTTAAAGTTAAAGTTGTAAATGTAAATGTAATCCAGTGTTGTAAATGTACCATGGATATATGTAATATGATAGAAGGGCTTTAGGCCTATTATAGGTTTATGATTATCTGTATTATGTTTTATGCATGAAATTGAAAGTAAACTGTTTATGTTTTAAGTGTATATTGGATTGGGTTGTAAGTGCCCCAAGGCGTTGTTGGACCTTGTGTGTGCCACCCATTGGATTTTGCTGGATTTCAGGTGTAATAGTGGTGTTAAACAGGTTATGAAAATTTGGGGATTCTTGGAAATACAAAGGAAACTCTGGCGAATTTTCTGTAGAATTGGCAGTTTTTGGGTGAACTTTGGAGGAGCGTATCTCTCTCCATAGTGGTCCGATTGGGACATGCCATACGCCATTTTGAAGCTTAAGATGTCCCCTACGTTGTGTCAAAAGCCTAAGTTCATTGGTGGTGTGCGCAGCCCATGGGGGCTG
>JAVKPL010013724.1:0-78596 GCA_032173675.1 Gastrolobium villosum | reverse complement strand
TTAATGAACCTGGCCATCCCCCCAAGGTTCAAGACCACTAGAATACCTCCCTATGATGGGAGCCAGGACCCAGAAGCCCACTTGGAGGCTTTCAAAACCGAAATGCTGTTCAATGGGATTACAGGACCCATCAAGGCCAGAATTTTCGCAACAACTCTAACGGGACAAGCGGCCTACGCGCTGGGAAGAATTCGTCAGAAAGACAATGAATCATTAAGGAAATACCTTGATAGGTTCAAAGATGCAGCACTGAAGGTCCGTGGTCTCACTGAAGCTGTGCATCTTCATCTAATCATCTCTGGATTAGATGGCGACTCCCCCCTCGCAAGGTCAATTTACAAGAACCCGGTCAACGACCTCGAAGAATTCCGTCGTAGGTCCGACAAATACATTGACGTGGAGGATATGCAGCAGGCATTCGTCGACTCTCGTGGGCGGAGCCCGTCCAGAAGAAGCCCGAATAAGAAGAACGGTAGAGATCGGGACCACAAAGGGTCCAAAAAAGGGAACGACAGTCGCGAGAAGAAGACGGAAGATCGTTCTCCCAGAACGAAGTTTGAGGAATACACACCATTAAACGTGCCCAGATCCAGGATCTGGCGAGAAGTGGCCCAGACCGAGATGAGAAACGTCGACCGACCTCGCCCCCTTAGGGCAAAAAGCGGATTGGACAAAAGCAAATATTGCGCCTTCCACGACCAAAACGGCCACATCACTGATGACTGCTGGGACCTTCGAGACGCGATTGAGAAACACGTCAGAGAAGGAAAGTTAAAACAGTACATAATTCGTACGCAAGGCAAGAAGAACAACAAACCCAGACAGAAAAGCCGAAGCCGAAGCCGAAGCCGAAGTCCGAGGCGCGGAGACAAAAGAGACCAGAGGCCAGACCGCAATGCCAAGGGCAAGGAAGTCGACGACAGAATGGAGACTTTTCCTGAAGCAGAATTTGAATGCAACGTGATCAGCGGAGGATTGGGTGGCGGAGGAGACTCGGCGAACGCCCGAAGGAAATACTTAAAAGAGGTCATGTCCATTAGAGACCGGCCATCTTTTAAGCCAGACTTCGACGGACCCGAACCCCCTCCGATATACTTCACCAGAGCAGAGCTGGCAAAGGTCGTGCCAGGACATACTGACGGATTGGTAGTCACTGGTGTGCTAGTCAATTGTCGAGTCAGGAGGATCTTCCTTGACCACGGAAGCTGTGTAGATATACTCCTCTGGGACGCCTTCAAGAGGATGAATTTGGATGAAAAGGACCTAAAGCCATGCGTCACCGAGCTCCTTGGCTTCAACGGATACGCATCTCCACCAAAAGGCTATATCGACCTCAAACTGACCCTCGGTACGAAGGATTCCTTCCGTTCGGAGAGAGTTCGGTTTGTGGTAGTGGACACCTCCTCCTCTTATAACGTAATCATTGGTCGTCCCACTATTCACGCTTGGGACATGATGATATCCACCAAGCACCAACTCATGAAAATGCCAGGGCCCAACCTTGAAATAATCACAATTCCTGGAGATCAAAGAGAGTCAAGGGAGTGCTATTATGAGACAATTCGGTCCCATCACGGGGATCCGGCATCTCCTCCCCGGACAAGGGGGGAAGGATCAAGCCACCGAGTTTTCAGATCGGCCAGCAGAGAGGTCAACCTAGTCGAGCTCGACATGCGAGAGGAGCTTCAATCGCCTCGACCACAACCCGAGGGCGAATTACAAGAAGTCGAGATCCGCGGTGATGGCCAAGGCTACACCAAGGTCGGAAAGTCTCTGGAGCTAGAGTTTCAGAACGAGCTCGTAGAATTCCTAAAGACCAATTCCGACGTATTTGCTTGGAAGGCCTCCGAGATCCCTGGGATTGATCCAGCCTTTTGCTGCCACAGGCTATCGATGTATCCGGGAGCAAAGCCGGTATCCCAAAAGAAAAGAAAGATTGGGGTAGACAGACGCCAGGCTCTAAACGAACATGTGGACGAGCTCCTAGAGGCCGGATTCATTCGTGAAATACAGTATACTACGTGGCTGTCAAACGTAGTAATGGTTAAAAAACCAAGCGGAAAATGGAGAATTTGTGTCGACTACACGGACCTGAACAAGGTCTGCCCAAAGGATTCCTACCCTTTGCCCAATATCGACCAACTAGTGGACAACTCATCTGGCTTCCAGTTGCTTTCCTTTATGGACGCGTATTCAGGATATAATCAAATTCCCCTTCACCCAGATGATCATGATAAGACGGCTTTCATTTCGGAAAAAGGAAATTTCTGTTATAATGTTATGCCATTTGGCCTCAAAAATGCTGGGGCCACTTATCAAAGGATGATGAACCGAGTCTTCCAGACTCAGATCGGAAGAAACCTGGAGGTCTACATTGACGATATGATCGTCAAGTCAATAAGCACTTCAGCGCACATCGCTGACCTCGGAGAAACTTTCGAGCAATTAAGAGCTCGGAAGATCAGGCTGAACCCAGCCAAATGCGCATTTGGAGTACCAGCTGGGAAATTCTTGGGGTTCATGCTTACAAACCGAGGAATCGAGGCAAATCCCGACAAATGCAGGGCGGTATTGGAAATGAAGCAGCCACAAAACAAAAGGGAGGTCCAGCAACTTGCAGGCCGCCTTGCCGCCTTGACCAGATTCCTCCCAAAGTCAGCAGAGAAGGCACTGCCGTTCTTTAAGCTCCTCAAGAAGGAGGCAGAATTTGGTTGGGGGGAAGAGTGCCAAAAGGCATTCGACAACATCAAAGTTTGCTTGGCCACCCCTCCCGTACTGACAAAACCAGAGCCCGGAGAGACGCTGGTCCTGTACCTGTCTGTGGGTGAGGAAGCTATCAGCGCTGTCTTAGTCCGGGAAGCGGATAATCACCAGCACCCAATCTATTTCGTCGGACGTACATTGCAGGGACCAGAACTCCGATACCAGAAGCTAGAAAAAGTGGCATTTGCTTTACTGACAACGGCAAGAAGGCTCCGACCTTACTTCCAAAGCCACCGGATCATAGTGCGGACAAACCAGCCTATCAGGCATATACTACATAAGCCTGACCTGGCAGGAAGGAAGATTAATTGGGCTGTCGAGCTATCCGAGTTTGATTTAACGTACGAACCTCGACCAGCAATAAAGTCACAGGCACTTGCCGACTTCATCTTGGAGCTCACCCCGGGCAATGAACAGGAGAAGTCGGATGAGGATATCTGGACCGTGTATGTGGACGGATCCTCAAATTCTAAAGGAAGCGGCGCGGGAGTAATCATCGAAAGCCCGGAAGGAGTATCAATTGAGCATTCGCTCCACCTGGCATTTCCGACCTCAAACAACCAAGCAGAGTATGAGGCGTTTATTGCTGGGATTATGCAGGTGAGAGAGCACGGAGCAAAAAGAATCAAAATCATGAGCGATTCTCAAGTCGTCACTTCCCAAGTCGAGGGAAAGTACCAAGCCAAGGGCCCTCTCATGATGAAGTACCTCCAAAGAGTTAAGGAATTGTTTGCCGAGTTCGACGAGGTAATGATCCAATACATCCCTCGAAATGAGAATAGCAGGGCCGACATCCTGTCCAAACTAGCAAGCTCAAAAGGACCCGGCAACCACCGCACCGTTATTCAGCAAAGCATTTTGGAACCAACATGCGTCCTAATGATAACTACCGACTCTGAAGATTGGAGGAGACCAATCGTGGCTTACCTTGAAAAAGGAACCCTGCCAGAAGATTCTAAAGAGGCAAAAAGGCTGGTCAGGAACTCGGCCTGCTTCACCATAGTAGAGGGTCAGCTCTACAAAAAGGGTTTCTATGCACCCATGTTGAAGTGCCTCGACAAAAACGAAGTTGAATATGTGTTATCCGAGATCCATGAAGGCATCAACGGACATCACATGGGGGGCAAAGCATTGGCTAAAAAGGCTTTAAGAGCTGGGTATTACTGGCCAACAATGGCGGCTGACGCCATGGAACATGTTCAGCGATGTGAGCAGTGCCAGAAGCACGCACTGATAATTCATGCACCCCCAGAGGAATTGCAGACCATAACGGCACCTTGGCCATTTTTTAAATGGGGTATGGACCTTTTAGGACCCTTTGCTGCTGCTGCTGAAGGACAACTAAAGTGGCTGATAGTCGCGGTCGACTACTTCACCAAATGGATTGAGGCTGAACCACTGGCCACCATCACCTCGGCCAGGATACGACGCTTCTTCGAAAGGAACCTGGTAAGTCGGTTTGGAATCCCTGCAGAAATTGTAACCGACAACGGAACTCAATTCATTGACAAGAAGTTCCAAGAACTCATGTCCGACTTCAAAATAAAACACCGTTTCGCCTCAGTGGAGCATCCCCAGACCAACGGACAAGCCGAGTCTGCTAACAAGGTAATAATCAACGGACTCAAGAAAAGGCTTGACGAGGCCAAAGGAAACTGGGTACAGCAATTACACCTAGTCTTATGGGGGTACAGAACAAGTGTTCAATCCGCAACAGAAGAAACCCCCTTCAGGCTAACATACGGTTGCGAAGCAATGATTCCGGTTGAGATCGGAGAACCGTCCTGGAGAAGGGCCCAAAGACTGCAAGGCACTGAGGGACAAAATGATGAAGCACTGCTGATTGAGCTCGACCTGTTGGATGAGTGCAGGGAGAACGCCAGATACAAAAATATGATGGCCAAGCGCCTAGTTACGGCTAGGTTTAATAAGAAAGTAAGACCTCGGTCATTTCAGAGTGGCGACCTAGTCTTGAGAAGAGCCGACATCGGCAACAAGAATGCCAAAGATGGGAAGCTCGCAGCAAATTGGGAAGGCCCTTACAGGGTCAAGGACAATCTCGGAAAGGGAGCCTACACTCTGGAAACACTATCAAAAAAGCCAGTAAAAAGAACTTGGAATGCTGACAAGCTGAAAACCTATTACAGTTAGGTATGAAGACATGGTCAAAGTACTAGACTCTAGTCCACATAAATAAAACGAGCCATGGAGCTCGGACAGTACTTGATTTGATTTTAAAGCAAATAAGCGGGCTGAAAAGCTCGGATTTGTAACAAGTCTTATTATGAATAGATGAGCAGTTTTTTTTAAAACGCCTCCATTTATGATTCCGACATGTATGTCACGATCGTTAAAGAAATGAACCTTCGAAAAAGAAATTAACATTTTTAGATCGGACGTCAGCGACTCGCAAGCCATAAAGGTAAATAGAAATGAAATCAATATGGTAAAATTAGACGAGCTCGGATTAATCAAAGTTTGTTCATAACAAAAGCTAAGCCGAAAAACGGCAATGATTACAAAATATTGTTAGCCGAAAAACGGCAATGATTACAAAATGTTATAGAAACAGAAATTAAGGGGTCCCAGCCTCGGCCTCTTCCTCAGAACCAGGAGAACCCGGAATAATAACGCCGTCCTTTACTTCGTAAGACACGTCCATGCCCTCTTCGATGAGCCCTGGGTTGAGAACTCGGGCCTGAGCAATGGCGTTGTCAAAAGCTTGGACAGCCGCGTTAACCACCGCGTTCCTGGCCTCTTCAAAATCGGCAGTCTTTTGGTCGAGCTGAGTTTGAAGCGCTTGCAGTTGGACATCTTTATCCCCCAAAGATTGGGTAAGGGCTTCTTTCTCGGCGCTCAGCTCACCGACCTTAGAATTGGAAAGGCGCAGGTCCTCCTTCGCCGTGTCCACCTCCTTCTGCAGATCCCCAAATTTAACCTCCAGGGCGGACTTAGATTGCTCTAACTCCGCGACCTTAGCAGAGAGGGATGACTTGGCCGCATTCGCCTGGTCCAGATTCTGGAGGAGGTCCTGAAATATCTGGATCAATGAGGTCGTCTTCAAGGCGTCCTCCTCCATTCGCTTCAACATAACCCTCACAGAAGAGGTCAAGCCAGAATCCAGAAAAAGACCAGGGGGAGGCTTCAAAGCCGCCCTGAGACGGTCAGAAACGCCCGACTTCCATAGCTCCCCTGGCTCCAAGCTGAGGAGGGCCCCCTGGGTCCACTGGGAAGCAGGAATCGCAGCTGGACTTGGTGGTGGGGGGGAAACATCAATTGAAACCACCTCGTCGGCAGGTGGTCCTCCCCCAAAATAAGGTCTACCCGCCGTCGCTTCGACGCTTCGGGTTCTGAAGAGGCAGCCTCTCGCGACTTGCCCTTGCCGGCTCGCTTGGGGAGATACTTCTTGTAATCAGCCGAAGTCATGCCAACTGAAAATCAGAAAACGCAGTGTTAAAAAGCACCAAGAAGAGAATGTTGTCAAAAATAAATGAAAAACTTGACATACATACCAAACTCATAAATAGCATCATCTCCAAACTTATTTACTATCCGACTTAAGTCGATGACGCCATAGTCGTCAGTGTACTCAAGTAAAATCCGCGCCGCGAACCTCTCAGCTCTGGAAAGCGCGGACACAGGAGTAGCGTAGTGACTTGGACGACGTCGATAGTGTTTTCGCGTCCAATACAGCTCGAAGTGGCATAATAAGTTCCCATCATCTAGCAGCTCCTTGCCAAACCAAGGGAGGGAATCGGAACGGGAAGCCACTTTAAAATAGGCATTCTTAAAGCCTTTAAAGGATTGAGAGTAAGGGATGAAAAGTCCCCTTTCAGGGGTACCTCGGTAGGTAACCCACCCTTTCCTCTCTTTCAACTCGGCACCACTCCGAGCCGTATAGACATCAAAGAAGAAATAAAAAAGGGGGACTGTACAAGGAATAAAGAGGTAAGAGCACAGCTGCTCAAAACCTCGGATAAAAGCCCACGAATTTGGGTGAAGTTGGGAAGGCGCCACTCGAATCCGGCGCAGCACGGCCATTTGGAAGTCTGTGAATGGAAACCGAATTCCGACCTTGGTGACCAGATCCCGGTAGAAAAAGAAGAAGCAGGGCTCATCTGATATGGGGCCTGCGCATATCGGAAAATCACCCGGTGGAAGAAGGTCGACCCCCTCAGGATTCCCAAGAGGAAGCTGGGAGACGTCGGCTGGAGTCATGACTGACCGCATACGAAGGATTTCTAGAAGAACCCATTCATTGACATCAGAATTGTCCATTGTCAGGTCCCTGGAACACGAAGGAGTCGGGTCAGAAATATAATCAACCTGACTTGACCCAGAATCATCTAAATCAGATGGTAACGGGCCTGGACTCCAAGAAAAAGGGATAGAGTCGTCAGAACTACTAAGAAGATCGACGAAGGGCACCTGACTGGATGCCGAGTCATCAAAAGTGGAGGGGATTTCCGATTTGGGAAAACCCAGCTCGGATGAAGAGATGCTGGAAGAACTATTACTCAACTGGAAAGGTGGGATCCGATCTAAAACAGACCCCGAACCTTGCCCAAATGGTGGAGGAGGAAGAATATAGGACAAGGGAACTGGCTCGGAAAAGAAACTCGACCCAGAAGTTGAAGCCTGAGGAATCGAGGAGGACGCACCTCTAGTAAAAGATGGTTGGGGGTGTTCACCCCTGCGTCCCCTCCGACCTCTACCTCTCCTACCACGAGCACCTCTGGAGGTCCGACGACCTCCTCGCTGACTTCGGAGAAGCTGCTCAAGCCTCTCCTCCTCAGTATACTCCCTACCGTAAAACCAGTACTGCACAGATCGTGGTAACCTACCTATCATCTCCTCAGATACCTCTCCACTATCATTTCGACCACCAGAACTACCAGGAGCGTCCATTACCCACTTAAAAGGGTGGGTAAGACAAAAAACACTCCCTACCAGCTATAAAACGAACAAAAAGTACAGAAATCTACAAGAAAGAGAAAATTACCTGATGTGAAACTGGGTAGAAGAAATGGCCAAGGTAAGAACACTGGGACAAACGGAAGAAATATGCAGAAAACTCAATGTGCAGAAAAACCCAACCCCAGGAGACGCGTGAGAACAGGAAAGGAGAGGTGGTAATGGCTGATGCGTATTTATAGGGTTGAGGGGGTGGAAGACCAAAGGGTGGCCTCCCAAACGTTTGAAGCATCAGGGGCAAAAAAGGATTTTCGCCGCCCTGCACACCCTGCACGACCTGCACCACCTGCGCTGCCTACCTGCAATAAATGATCACAATCATGGCCTCCCTAGGCTCAGAGTAGCTTCCTGCCCAATGCGCGGAACTGCCAGTAAGGGGAGTACACGTGTCCTGTTATAACCGTCACTGCAGGAGTAAGACGAAGGGACAGAAAGTGGTAATAAGACGAAAGGTCAGAAAGCTGAAAGGTCACCTCAAGGGTTCCGACATTTGAAATCCACTGGTCTAACAAATCTGATCCAAAATCATAATAAAGTTCGAAGAGTTACGACCTCCGACATAGCTTACACGTGGAATAAATGGCAAGATGAAGAACGGCTGACTTAACCATAGAATCTCGGCATTCCGACTTCCCGAATACCGAGCTGGGGGGCAACTGTTACGGATGGACCTCAGCCAACCGCCCTCCGAGAATATCTCGGGTGGGGGATATGGCAAAATCCTAACTGACCCATATTCGCCCGTTGAGGCCGACCAAGTCGGACGAAATCTCAACGACAGAGCTCAGCAGCCGAGCCAGGTACCTCTATAAATAAGCACCTAAACATCTCAGGTACACACCTCTGAATCGCCTAGCTTATTCCACTCATTGTGCACACACAACACCCCCTGGTTATAAAGCCTATTGCTGGTGCGCAGTGATTGGGACCTCGGCATATAGCCTAGTAAGTTGGGCATATACATCATCTCAACCACTATCATTGAGCGCATACCATCCGGTATAGCAATAAGGTCTACCTCGGACTTTTAAGAATTTATGAAAATAAATATTATAATTTCTTAATGTTGTATAATTAGGAGGATTGAATTTTGTTATTTATTTCATTATAATTCATAATGGTTGAAAGTTTATAAAGAGAGCTCATGTATAAAAAAATTTATAATAGACAAACACAATTGTTTTGTCCTGAGGACAGAGATGTTCAACCTTTATCAGGTTGATTAGTCGCTTTGGATCGTATAGCCTTGACTAGGGGTATCTATTGAGGAGATATCCCTATGCCTAGCTTGATCACTGCAAAGAACATGACTGTGGTGATAGTGTGGTGAAAGTAATGAATCATGTGTGTTGTATCGTCAAGGAGCCCTCTTATTTATAGGGGCTGCCTCTGATTTGAATTGTGTCGCTGAGCTGTAATGGCCCGGGGCCATTATAGCCTTGTCGGCCGTTACTGGAGGTAACGTACCAAACGTTACGTCTCCATAACTACGGTCCGTTTCAGGTACCTATTGGGAATATTCGATGGAGTATTCCGGGTTGATGAGATGGGCCCGTTAGTGTGGGCCTTCTTACCGGGTTGATGGGGTAAGCCGGCTCACGTGGGTCTTAGTCCGGGTTCATGACACAGATCCATAACAACAATACATCAGAATTTAGAAATATTACTCTTATCTTGCCTTAATTTTTTCTTATTTTTATTATATTTCTTGTAGTTATCCTTTAATTTCACTACAAATACTATAGTTTAGTTTAAAATATTTAAATCTAACCTTTTTTTTTAAATTATCAAACCAACTTAACCTATACAAAAAGGTCTATTATCTTTGTTTGATATTGTTAATTTTTCAGTTTAATTTAAATGTTGAATGACCTTGTTAAGCTATTAGTAAACAAAAAACAAAGAATTTCCAAGCTGAGCACCACATAACTAAGATTCTCTAGCATCATGTGTCTCTGGCCTTTTTCCTAATCCCCAAAGGACAAAGATCTGAATATTGAATTATTGGAATCCTTGACAACTACACATATTCATGAAATAGTTGGTGCGGTTGCTTCCGATTCCAAGTACATGGTACTCAACGCAAATGGGTCCCATTCATATTGAGTGAGAATTTCCCACGATTTATTGAAATATTAATAATAAAATTGGTAAAATGAAAAAGATAAAATATTTATTTTAGGGGAATGTTATATTTACAACCTACTTTCGTTTATAATTTCTTACACTCATATCTTAACCGTTGATTTCCGTCAATCAACGGTTAAGATTTTCGCAAATCAAATTTATTAATTAATTATTAATTCACAATAAATGACAACTATTGATGGACGAAAATCAACGGTTAAGATATGATTATAAGAGTTTATAAACTATTTAAATTGTAAATATAACCTTCCTTTATTTTAATTATGAACCATTATTAATAAATGGCTGAAATTTTTTCCTAAACATAATTATATTGAAAATGAGAAACAAAGAAGATCAATATTTCTATTCAACATATATATATATGCCATCACATCACGGCCAATTTCTTTGATTCCAATTAACACACACCACATGAAGTCACTTATTTTGACAATGAAACAATGAACACCGTGTACCATTGGTACTCGTCCAAGAAGGCACTTGGAGAGAGTCATTGTACAAAGTGGGTCATGTCTCAATAAATCTCATTTTGTTTGGATGGATTGGTTGTTCAATCACTCATTTTCTCTCTTCTTCACAGTTTGGTGACTTTTATGCATATCACAAATATCTTAATATAGAAGTGGTGAAATCTCATCAGTTTGCTGTTTGGATGTATATGTGCTAAGTCCCTTTTCCATTAGAGACGTAAGCAAAAGAAAAATGTAACTAATTGATAGTAACCCCTCCCTTGGCTAGCTGCTTTAGTGTGGTAGATGGAACTCAAAAAGGAAACATATATGGAAATAGAATAAAAGAATAAAGTACCCTCTAAATGTACTTAACATGCTTCTATTTTCTAACGTCAAGGACACTACAAAATAAATAAATTTTAGAATTTTTGTCTTAATTATTTCTTTGACACGAATTAAATTATTCAAGTATTCCCATGATCCTGACAAGAAAAGGAACTCATATAAATATGAAACTAATCTCGAGTTAAACAACACGTCAACTATCCAATTCGATCCAAACAATTCAATTCATAATTTGAATGCCTGCCAGTTCGTCCGTGGAACTGATATTATCACTTGAATATGAGGTTAAAAAGATTTGAAGATACACTTGGATAACAAATTAGTTGTCTACTTTCATAAACATTACTGTTAAAGGAATAACGATAGCTAATACCAAGGGCATTTTTTTTAGGCATAACAGGACATGATTTGATTATGTAAAACATGATAATATAATGTCTAATAGAATAAGGTTTCATAAAGTTTTAATATAACACAATGTTTCATGTAATATTATATATATTATTGTATCGTATAAGATAAAATATTATCTCATTTCTGTCGATTACTCTGTGACATTAGATAAATAAAAATTAACTTATGTCTGCAGAAGTACCTTTTATTTTAAAGTATCATCCACTGTCGTCAAACCCGGTCCGACCCGGCAGGGTTGATCCAAAACCCGGTGACCCGGTCATTGGACCGGTCCGGATCAAGCATTGGACCGGTCATGCATCGACCCGGTCAAACCCAATCAAAATTGGTGACCCGTTGACCCGGTCGGGTCATGCATTTAAAAAAAAAAATCAAAATTATTTCATCTTATCAGAAAAAAATGTAGAACTTATTGTAAAAACTTTTTATAATTTTATTTGCTAGTATACTCTTCTACAATGACATCAAATTTCATATTCCAATACTGAAACGATTTGCGGAATACTAATTTAAGAGAATATGACATGTTATTTTAATGTAGTTGAATTTGAAAAATATGAGTTCAATGTCATTGAGAGGTATGTTTATGGGGATTCTAAGTTGCAATTTTGAATTGACATAGTAATAACTTACATTTTTATTTATTTATGCTTCATGTTTTTTAGCTTATTTAGTGAACCTTATTTAATTCATTTTAGATATGAAAAATATAATTGAATTTATATGTTCATATCTACATATTTTTTTATATATCTATATATATCCGGGTCAACCGGTCCGACCAGTGACCTGCTGGTCCGACCAGTGACCCAATAACCCAGTACACTGACCGGGTCGATGCCCAGGTCGGGTTTAATAACACTGGTATCATCTGAATTTTTTGTGTTATTCTAATATTTGGAGAAATAAAAGTTCCTAAGCTCAAGGAAAAAAAAAATCATGGGCACTATGTGTATTCAGTAAAAAAAAAATAAAAAAAAAATTAAAAAATCTGTACACCTAGATTATCAAAACTCTTATAAGAATTTAGATGTAAAAACCAGTTATAGATTTAGGGGTTTATACTTCATAGAATCCTTGCACCCATGATGATCTAAATTTATATTTATATGTGAGTGCGTAATAATTTTTAATTTATAAAAATAATCATCACATGTACTATTTTTTTAATAGCTATACATCACTATATAATTAAGTATAAAAAATTTAATTTTATTCTAGCACTTTATATCGTTTATATGTATTGTTGATTAACTTTTTGACAAGTATAATTAAAAAATTTGATACCTAGTTAATTCCAAGTTTAAATTTTCCTGAAATTGTTTTCCCTTCACTTAAGCTTACTTTCTCCCCCGCACACTAAGTTTTAAGCTTACCTTGTACCAGAAAATAAAATTAAACAATTAGACTACAAGATATTTGAAATAAAAAAACTCACTCATATCTCTAAGTACGTGAATTAAATAATAAGGAATTATTTCAACTGATCGATTAATCGATGAGCTGATTGATAATATTAAAAAAAAAAAAAAAGCACTCATACAATATCAATTTTGGTGGCTAATAAGTATGGGACTTCCTTTGTTTACCAAAAAAGAAAAAGTATGGGACTCCTGCGGAAAACACGGGGAATGGATCTTTTCATGTGGAAAAATGGTTATTTAGTCATATTATTTGATCACAATCATTCATTGATGATAAGATAAAAAAGAAAAAAATTATAAATAATTGTGATCAAATAACATGACTATTTTTTTCACGTGAGAGGATGGAGAGTTCTCTACGAGTCCTATGTGCATTTTAATATGATAGTATTTAAAGCTTGAGGAAAGATATTCTTACTACCAAAATCTTCTACTACCAAATTACTACTTATCTAATCACCATTGCATCAAAGAGAGAGAATATTAAAAAGTTTTTGAAAAAAGAAAAAATATTGATCCAATGGTGATTAGATAGGTAGTGAGTTGGTAGTAAAAAATTTTGATAGTAAGAATATCCCTCCTCTTAAAGCTTATATGCATTTATAATAGGTATAAAATAATTATTGAGCATTAACTTCTTATAATACCTTATCCTTTATCATTTCACAACAAATTATTAAAATAACTTGACCCTTCAATTATCATCACATTAAAAGAAAAGGAAAAAGGTGTGTCAATTATTTTTGTAAATAAAGGTGCGTCATTTTAAATGACATATCTTATATCCTTTCACTCTTACAAAGAGAAGGGACCCATATCTTTAAAAAAAAATTCATCCATTTTCTTTCCCATGATTTTTCTTTTTCTCTCACTTAAAACGACACAACTTTGTATTATTTAAGATGATACAAGCTTTTCCTTAAAAGAAAATTCTTGCAATGATATCTTGATTTTAATATTCAAAAGTTTTACACTTTGAATTCTCGAAACTCTCATTAATTGCTGTCACACCGAAATGAAATTCTACCTATGTAAGCATTTGGCCATTCATTGACATTTTTAAGTTTCAATACCATTAACACTACAATTCAATGGCTCAATTCTTTTCTTATATCCTTGCATTCTACAATTGCTCCTAACAAAGCAATTACCAATTACCAAACACCAAAACTAATTTTACAAACATATTGATTTTTAAAATTCAAAATTACTGAAACAAATAATAATAAAAGAGCTTCTAATGTTGACTTAATCTACAAGACCATAGAGAATATACAGAACAAACATGAGCGAGCAATAAGGAAACAGCATCATCATCCTGCATCATGTTATTTACAGAAATATATGATAAAGAGCTAGAGACTAATAGATCTTATGGCATTGTTGACCCTTTGTAGATTCCAATTGTTTCAAGAAGGCACTTAATCAATGCTTCAAAGACCATCATAGTAACCACCAATGGTTACGCGAGCTGTGCTCATAGGAACACCTCTTACTACAGATATTGCTTCATTCAATTTGGTCGCGTGCTGAACCACTTGCTTTATCCCCTGAAATCACAATCAAGGGTTAATTCAAATCCACTTAACTACTGAATTTTCTAATACCACTTGCTTTAATCTACTGAATTTTTTAGCCAAATCCACTGAACTATTCAGTATTTCAACACTTTCTTTCTATATACAATTGAGCTGTCTGTAGGAACCTAGGGAATTAGAATCACAATAACTAGGCCTTTTTGACTCATTTACTGTGAAAATGAAAATATTTTTCCTAGAAGTGAAATATTTTGCTAAAATAATTCAATAAGATGTATATAGGGTGTGCGCATTCAAGTCACACATGAGATAATACGTGACTATACGCAACTTGCAGTGTGCGACAGGCGCGAGCTGATTTTTGCACAAATCGTGTAATATTTTGACAAAATATTAAATTTGCACACCCTATATAGATTTTACTACATTATTTTAACAAAATATTTAATTTTTGAATCAACTATGGAAAATGTTCCCTCTTGACATTATTATGTTAAAAAAAACCCAGTAACTCCTCAGTGATGGATTTTGATTGAATCCCTATATATCAGAAGAAAAAAAAAAAAAAGTATATCATATAGTTGTTCTGCTTTTTATTTTATTTTTTTCAATTTGATGGAAAACACAGCTTGTGCTAACATAAAAGATGCATATAATTGTGGAATTTTAACATTTTGGAGGCAGCAAACTCAATAAATAAATAAATAAATGGGAAGAACTTGCTGACCTTGTCTTCAGTATAGATCTGGAACCGAATCTTCTGATCATGCTGAGTTTTGTTCCTTTGTTTGGTTCCAAAGAACAGAACACAGATAGTAGCAGCAGCAACACCAAAAGAACAAATAGCTCCAACACCTGTCAAGCTCCACTTCCATATATTGAAACCATTAGTGTTCTCTTCTTCCCAAGTGGAACAATCCTCTTCTTTATCACACTCCATCCCAATCATATCTTTCTCAATCTTCTTCATTCTTGGAGATGTTATGATCTCCATGGCTTCACCTTTGTCCTCAAATTTCAACAATCCCCTGCTACTTGACTTTGGTGAATCCATTTTCATGTCGACAAATTCATTTTCCTTGATCTTGAAAAAGACCTGTGACACAGTTTCTTGTTCGGCTTCCACAGAAGGTTCAAACTTGAAGTCCTTGATTTTCTCAGATGGGGAAACAACCTTAACTTCCATAGGATGATCCTTGGTGATGTCTTGTACTAATTCATCATCTGGGGTGTTACCAATTTTGGGTTCCAGTGGAATTTGCAAAGGGACAAGTTGATTAAGCACCCTTGGTTTCCTTGGTGATGTTGGGCAGAAGTGATTCACGTCAAGAACACTTTTTGACACCAAATTTCCTTTTCCTATGAAAATTTTCTTCTCAGAATCTTCATTGAAATCAAGGTAGCCATCATCGGAGAGGAATTCCCACTCATCAATATCCATATCTAGAAGGAAGGATGATTCTGGATCTTGAAAGGAAAGAGTGATTGGTGTAACAAATAGAAGGAAAAAAAAAAAAAAAGTTCGATTTTTTACATAGTGGGTGTTGATTTATTGAATCAAAGAAGGTTTCTTTGGTGGAATTTCATTTATGGTGTTATGTTGCACTTTGTGAATAGTGAACTCATAGGTTATGAGAAAATGTGCTTCAGTGCTTATCCCTTTTGAAGATGACAAATTTGGTAATGGTCGATATGGCCCACCAAGGAGAATTGCCTCTACAAATAGGCTTCGTGGATATCTTCTCTTCAATTTTCTATTTGATTAATATTACTAGATATGATGGTTAGCTTTGGACAAAACCCAGCTTTGACTGTGTTTGCAAAAACAAGGGGGAGTAATGGGTAAAGTTAATCGAATGTTGTTCTTTTAATTGAGTTTAGTGTTTTTTCCGTCATAAAAGAAATTAATGTTTTTCTTGTAATATGACACAAAATTATCATCTACAATTTTCAAATGATGTCATTTTGGAATTTTTAAAAATTCAGGAGATTTCAGTAAAAATAATGTCATTTTTAAATTGTTAAATAAATTTATCTTTTATTATAAAAGAAATATTTTTCCCTAAAAATTAAATTATTCCTTATAATCCCAAAACATCATGTTAAAGTTTGAAGAAAAAAAATTAAAATTATTTTTAAACAAATATATTAAAAAAAATTCCAAAATTCACCGTACTTTTTCTCATGCAAAACATTTTGCCCGTTGTTTTGATGCTTTTAATGTCACGAAGAGAAACAGAATAGGGAAAGAGATAATAGAGAAACATTGTCGTTTGCTAGAAATGATAAGACAGAAATAAAGTAGAAGAAGGGAGCTAGAATTTGTTGGGAACTCGGTTCCCTCAAATTCGGTTAGGAAGTCTTTTGTACGGAAGTCAATCAACAAGATTCGGATCTCGGCAGTACCTCGACCTGTATATCACTAGGTCAGATTGCGCAGCGGAAAAATCAGAACAAAAAGGAGAGAAAGAAGAACACAACCAGTTTTTAACGTGGAAAAACATTCTCCAATGAAGAAGTAAAAACCCATGGGACGAGCTCAACGCCTTCTTCAGGGCGGCTATCCTCGATTTGTCTTTCCCTACAATAAGCATGTCGTTAACATATAACAACAATATCAGAAAATCTCCGGCCTCATACCTCTTCACAAATACGCAGTGATCGACTTCTGTCCTCTCAAACTTGTGATCAGTCATGAATGATTCAAACTTCTTGTACCACTACTGAGGTGCTTGCTTCAAGCCATAGAGACTCTTCTTCAAACGACATACCAAGTCTTCTTGGTCTGGAGTTCGGAACCCCTCAGGTTGTTCCATATATATTTCTTCTTCTAAATCACCGTGAAGGAATGTCGTCTTCATGTCCATTTGTTCTACCTCGAGGTCATTTTCACCACAGGAAAAAAAATCTCTTTAAAGTCTACTCCTTTCTTCTGATTGCAGCCTTTCACTATAATTCGGGTTTTGTATCTCTGCTTCTGCCCGTTCTCTTCATTCTTAATCACCCATTTATTTTTCAGAGCTCGTCTTCCTTCAGGCAACTCGGTCAGTTCATAAGTATAATTCTCGTGCAAAGACTTCATGCCTTTTCCCATTCTTCTTTCTCTGAGCTCGTCACAGCCTCATCATAACTCTGAGGCTCACTGTCTTCAGCTACAATGGTGTATTTATCAGATGGGTATCTTGTAGAGGGTCTTCTTTCTTGAGTTGGATATCTCGGCTGTTCTTCAGCTTGAGAACCCGGTTCATCGTTCTCATCCCGGATCTCATCTTCAACTCGGATATCATCATCAGCATATTGTTGATCATCAATTTCTTCATTTTCTTGATTTTCTCCCCCTGCTTCAGCTCGGACAGGAGGGATGGGTTCTTCATGTCTGACGGTAACCAGGACTTTGGGCTTCGAGATGTCATGAATGGTCTCATCTTCATGAAAGATCACATCTCGGCTTCTCACGATCTTCTTATTGATTGGATCCCAAAGTCGGAAACCGAACTCAAAGCTCGACGAACCAAGATAAATGCATTATTTTGTCTTTGCATCAAGTTTTGCCCTTTCATCTTTAGGGACATGCACGAAGCTCGACATCCAAATATCTTCAACTGATTATAGGCCGCTTTCCGACCTGTCCAGACTTCTTCTGGAATTTCTCCTTCAAGTGGCCGTGATGGTGAGAGGTTGATCAAGTCAACCGCAGTTTTGAAGACTTCTCCCCAGAATGATTTCGGCAATCTGGCATTGGATAGCATACTTCAGACCTTCTCTTCAATATTCTTGTTCATCCTTTCAGCAAGTCCATTCAATTGTGGAGTCTTTGGGGGTGTCTTCTCAAGTCTGATCCTGGCCGTTCTGCAATATGCATCAAAAGGGCCGCAGTACTCACCACCATTGTCAGATGGAACCACCTTCAATTTCTTGCCAGACTCCCTTTCAACCATAGCATGGAATTCTTGAAAGGATTGGAGTACCTGATCTTTAGATTTTAACAAATAAACCCACACTTTACAGGAATGGTCATCAATAAATAAATAAAATATTGTGCTCCTCCAAGAGGTCTTTCCGACATGGAGCAAACATCAGTATGGACGAGGTCAAGAATATAACTGCGTCTTCTGGGCTGATCCGGTTTCACGAAAGAAACTCGATGTTGCTTTCCAGCTAGGCAATGCGTACAACTCTCCAACGCTTGACCTTTCAACCTGGTCAGTAATCCTTTCTTGTGTAAGATCTGGAGCCCTTTCACGCTCATGTGGCTGAGGCGCTTGTGCCATAGCTCCAAGCTCGGTTCATCTCGGAAAGAATTGGCTTCTCCGCCATTTATCTTTCCTTGCATCACGTACAAGGAGCCTTTCTTCTTACCTCGGGCAACAACCAAGTTTCTCTTGGCCAATTTCCATCTAACACTGTCGAAGTAGTTTCACTAATCCGGCATCATCAAGTTTTCCTACCGAGATTAGGTTCAATCGCATGTCAGGAACATGCCTTACATCTTTCAATACAAGTCGGCATCCGACATCCGTGGTCGGAGTTACATCACCGACACCATCAATTTTGCTGGTCACCTGATTTCCCATCTTCACGACTCCAAAATCACCACCTCGATAAGAGGAGAAAAAACCTTTGTGTGGAGTAATGTGGAAGGAGGCACCGGAGTCAACAATCCAGGTGCAATCATCATATGCAACATTCAAATAATTATCCTCACCTAGGAGAAATATCTCGGCATCCGGGTTAGCAGCCACCGCAGTGGTGCTCTTGTCTTCCCTCTTCTTGGGAATAATCTGATCTGCAGGGTCTAGCAGTCCGTCTTCTTATGACCTGTCTTTCCACAGTAAAAGCACTTCAACTCATATCTCGGCTTTGACCGACCTCTAGACTTTCCTCTTCTATCATGATCTCGACCCCGGCTTTTACTTCTACCCCGGGAGTCGGATTTCCCTTTGTTCTCAGTAACGTTGGCCTTAGACGTGCTCAAAGTACCTCGTTCTTTTCTTCTGGATTCTTCGTCCAAGAGGTTGTCTGTCACGACATCCATCTTCAACTTTCCATCTGGAGTCGAATTATTCAAAGTCACCACCAGAGTGTCCCAGCTTTCTGGCAGTGAGCTAAACAGCAGCAATGCCTGCAATTCTTCATCAATTTTCATATCAGCTTCTGACAGCTGATTCACAATACCTGTGTAGGTGTTGAGGTGTTCTATCATGCTCATACCGTCCTTGTATTCCAGCTTCACAAGTCGGCGAACCAGGTGTGATTTATTCTTGGGAGTCTTCTTCTGAATCAAGGACTCCAACTTCGTCCACAACTCATACGCGTTCATGAACTCAGACACGTGCTCAAAGAGGCTCTTGTCAATGTATTTTCTGATTGTAGCTATTGCCTTATGAATTTGGATCTCTCATTCCTTGTCGGTTTTTCCTTCCGGTATCTCAACAAGAATAATGGGCTCATGTAAATCTTTGCAGTAGAGATGATCTTCCATCATCGGTTTCCAGTAAGTGAAATTGTCTGCGGTCAGCTTGAACATATCTCCATCATGGGTTATGCCACTGGTCTCTATCTCGTCTCCCTCAGAACCCGTCGAACTCAGGCTCTGATACCACTGTTGGGAACTCGGTTCCCTCAAACTCGGCTAGGAAGCCTTTTGTGCGAAAGTCAATCAACAAGGTCCGAAGCTCGGATCTCGGCAGTACCTCGGCCTGTATATCACCAAGTAGAACTACGCAGTGGAAAAATCAGAACAAAAAGGAGAGAGAGAAGAAAGAACACAACCAATTTTTAACGTGGGAAAACCTTCTCCAATGAAGAAGTAAAAACCCATGGGACCTAGTCTAGATCAAAAATCCACTATAAGAATAATGGTTACAAAGAATCAAATGCTTGGTGTTGGTTAACACATCCTCTCCAACAATGGTGATAATCAAACTACCCTAGAGATGTTTCACTCAAACTCTCTCTAGAGATCTCTCAAATGAAAAACATAAAGCTTTACTCAAACAATCAAATCTCAAATACCTCAAACAATTTTATCTCAAAACATCATCACTCTCAACCTCACATACTAAATGCTTATATAGGTGAGGGAGATGAGCCACTCAAGGGATGTGTCCCTTGAGCCTTGCACCAAAAATGGGGAGTTCCAACCTCTTGGTACTTGTGCCAAGCATTAAGGAGGGACGCTTTCCAATAGAATTGACCATTGGGTTGTATCTTATTATCATCATATTGGTGTAAATCAGTAGTTAGATGGCGTGTCAAAAATTCTAGTTTGATACTAATGTTAAATGATCATGTCCTTAATGACACATATAATTATGTATAAATGTTATATTTATAGTGAACTAAGTACAATAACAAATACATAAAATTACTTAATGTTTCTGCACATATCAGTTTACATTTTTAAGAAAATTAATTTTGACATGATAACATAACAATTTTGATTAAGAGGTCAAGATTCTTAATCTTCCATCTCCAAATACACTGAAAGAATACATATTTCTTATTTGTTATAGATTTAAAAAAAAAATGAACCTGATATGATTCATATCAAGCATCATAACTAAAAAATCATCGTCAACAACTCTGATTTGTAAGCATTTGACACTGTTGATCTTTTTTGATCTAAGAGTCATCAAATGAGGTGTTAAATCTGAAATATGACATTGGTGTCAAAGGATCCTACCTTTTATATATATATATATATATATATACAGGATATTCTTACACAAGTGTAAGAGTTAGAAATCTTACACTAAATCTTGACCATTGATTCACTTGTATCTAATGGCTCACATTACTACAAAATTATGATATAAGAGGGATCAATAGACAAGTTTGAGAGTGTAACTTATACTGGTGTAAAATGATTTTTGCCTATATATATATATATATATATATATATATATGGGCTTATCATCTATCATTTAACATGACCAGAAAAAGTTTCCTACACACGCAACATTTTGTGGGGCCCGCAGCAAAAGAAAAAAAGAAAACTCTGGCTCGCAAAACGAATCTCTATAATATAACACAATCATTTTTCCTACAACATAACTCTTATAAATCCCTATATATATATATATGGGGCAGGATCATCTTACACTGGTGTAAGAATAATAAATCTTACACCAAATCTTAACTATTGATTTTATGCATCTAATGGTTAAGATTTATTATATCTCATTCATTAATTAATTTGTAACTCCCAATAAATCTCAACCATTAGATGCACAGAAATCAACAGTTAAGATTTGGTGTAAGATTTATTATTCTTACACCGGTGTAAGTTGATCATATCCCTATATATATATATATATATATATATATATATATATAGGCAAAATGATTTGTAATGTGACTGTATATAAACGTTGGTGCAGTCACCTAAAAACTACATCGTTTTGGGTGGGATTAAGGAAGTTCGCATTTAAAATTAATTGTAGAAAATAAAAATATTATATTTATTTCCAACTTTGTATGCTTATGATTCCTCATATTTAATGTTTTATATTTATTTACATCTTTGTATGGTTATTATTCTCAATATTTAAGGCTTTTATATTATAAAACGACGTAGTTTTATATGACTGCACCAATAATTAGGTGTAGTCAATTTATATCCGCTAAACCCATACATATATATATATATATATATATATATATATATATATATATATATATATATATATATATATATATTCTTTAGAAAGTTGTCTCCTTATTTTTTCACTTAGTACTTGGACTACTCTAGGGTTCACTCTTAAGTTACTTATTGTTGAGTTTCACCTAAATTTTTAATTTGAAGAGATTGATATTAATTGTTGTATTTTAGTGGTAAATGTATATATATTTTGTAACTAAAATTAAACTACATAAAAAAAAAAAAATAAGTGAAAGATATGCAAGATACGCGCGAGAGATTTGTTTCTAATAGAAACTCAACAAAGACATAAAAATTGTGCAAGGATGGTTAATTGTCAAGTAGTTGTATCCAGGAATTATTTAATACATGAGAATAAGAGCACAAGAGAGATAATCTTATAAGAGATCCATGTGGCTATGTACTTGCAAAGTTTTTAAAAACTAATATTAGAACTTATGCTATTCTCTGTATGTTAGGAGTTTGACGAAAGTCTTCTTGACAAGTTGAAGTCATGCGGCGTATTCCATTAATGACAACAATATAAACACAAAAGTGTTTATTTGAAGATTTCCTTAGCGATTTGTATATTATTATTTTATTTGGTAGATTCATATTTTTGTAATTAATATAAGAATATAAAAATGATTTGTGGTAGTGAAAGCCACAAAGGACAAGAGGTTTTTTGCACATTGATATTTCCAAAAGTGCTCATGAATGACAATGTAATGAAAATAATTTGGGGGAGTGAAGAATGAGAGGAGATAGAGAGATGCAAGAAATTTAGAGAGAGATATATATAGAGAATAAGAGCATTGTTGGGAGGAAATAACTTTCTTCTTGTTATTTATTCCTTTAAGCCAATTAACCTTTTAAACTAATTAATATTAATCATATTTGATTGATATTAGCCTAATCCTAATTAATTATAATATAATTTCATTTGATATCAATAATAAGTAATTGATATTAGCCTAATCATTTTTTTAATTTTTTTATAAACATTAGCCTAATCATTTTATTAATATCAATTGATACAAATCATAATTAATTGATATCAATATAATAATTAATTAAAATGATATCATGAAAGATAGTTGATATATTCCACTACCCTTCAAAATAACCTCATATCCTCGAGGTTGAGTTGCGCAAACTCTACCAAGACTAAAGATCAATCGTTGCCCCACTAGTATCGAACCTCTATTTCTCAATAGTGCAAATTATCACCAAGTCATTCAACTTTCCCATGGGAATTGGCATAACCATTTTGCGAAATAGTTGTGTACACATCTTCTTTTCAGAAATGTCACCTGTAGTTGTAGTACAGTAGCTGCTTCACAGCTTTGTATTGCTTGTGTCATGCGTTCTCTATCAAGACTTAGCGAATGTGTGCTTTTGAACAATAGAGGGCCTGAAGGTGTGATATGGAGATTTGCATCATTATTATCTCTTGATCAGCTTGATTTGAATCAAGATAGAAAGAGGCAGTGTCCACCTTTAGATGAATAACTTGCCTTAATAAGTAATCGTGGTATGCCATATGAATCTTGATGGCTGCTATTTCTTCATTCGCATGGATACTAGTTTTAATGAGTGTGGTTATCTCTTTCAGCAAGTGCAACCTGTGATTATGTTGCTGACAGTGTTGCGCATGAAACTCACGAAGCTTATGCTGTTGTATAGAGATACAAGGTAGGGACCTCATGGAATACAAGCATAATGATGCCGCCTAAGCTGATACCGTGGGTGGATTTGTTAGAGAACATATGGCACTGAACTGACCCATCTAGAAACTCCACAAGGATTCATTATAGAGAGTATAATTGGATTTGTAAAGTCTCTCATTGTTTGGTAGTGCGAGTTGTCCTAGACTTGAGGATGTCATCGAACACTATGTCCTAGTGTTATTCTTTGATTGTACAACTCTATCCGCTTGAAAATAGAGAGAATAGTGTACTCTTTGGTATAACTTGAATATATGAGTATAGATGGACATGCCAAAAGTACTCACAGACCCCTACAAGGGATTAGTCGTTCATAATAATCGGTAGCACTTGGATGACTTCTAATTGACTTGGGAATCTATGCATAGTAAGCGATCATGAGGAGTCGCGATCCGTCTTATAGTCAATAGAAGAAAATTCCTAGTTTCGTAAAAAGCTATATTTAGTCAAACAAGGGAGATAATACTTTATCCTTGCTCTCGACTAAATATGAACGATGATGTCGGCGTGGTATCCATATTAGAAAGGTAGATCACTTGATCAACTCGATTAGTTCTAGAGTCGTAGAGCATTGTTAGTGCCTTATGTGGACATTAAATAAATTTGGCTCGTTAAAGGAGTTTAATTGGTCCAAGTTTATTTATGTCAGTGACTAATTGGGCCTAATGGGCTACACACTAAAGTTGTTCTTGATTTCTTTATTTAGCAAGTTAGGGCCAATAATTGTTATTGGATTTTTTCAAGACTGTAAGTGTAAATGGATTGGAGTTGGACTCCAAACTCAATTATGTCATGCGCTCCATTTGGGCTTTTAGTGAGAAATTAGTTTCTTCACTAATAGGCCCAAATGTGTTAGTAGGCTCAATAGGGTCTTATGCCATAAGTCCTAATAAATTAAATAGTCGACTTAGCCAAAATGAATTTTGGCGCAATTAGAAATTTGAATTTGAATTTTGAAATTTTTAATTTTTAATTCAAATTCAACTTTAAATTTAAATTACGAATTAGGACAAGATTGAATTTAAATTAAATTTAAATTTTATGTTTGAATTTTAAATTTAAGATGTTAGGTTGTTAAGGATAATTTTGAACTATCCAAAGCTATATCCAATAGAGATTGGATAAGGCTTCTTTCAACAACTTTGTTATTTGAATTATGAATTCAAACAAGGTTGTTGAAGCAATAATCAAAGGATTTGATGAAGATGCTAGGCGATTTGTTATGAGAAGCTCTTAGATCCCATATTCAAATTCAAACTACTTGGATATAATCCATTGGACTTGAGTTTCGAATTCAAGCTCCTTCTTGATTGGAAGACAAGTTCAAGAGGATTCTAGAATCCTTCTTGAATTTTAAATTCATAAAGTGTTATCATTTGAATTTTGAATTCAAATAAGGAGATTCTTTTTCTAACTTCATGACAGCACAATATCCTAAAGTGAACAACCGAATCTGAGGATATGGGCTGAACTAGTGTTATTCAAATTACTAATCATAACCCTAATAAAATAATAAGAAAGTGGCGCCCCACATAAGTACTTCCAACCAAGAAGCCTGGCACATCATTCTTGGACCAAGAAACCCCAATCTTGGTTCTTCACTCTTCTTCATCCTATTCCTCCATTGTTGCCCTACACCTAACCTCAAGACACCATCTTTGTCTTGAGAAAAATAAACCCAAACACTTGAAACCTCCACCTTCCCATTGCCTAACAAAAATCCAAGGAGAAGGAGGATTCAAAGGAGAAAGAGTTCTTGTGGCAATCAAAGGGCAGCCGTGTGGATTACCGTAAGAGAGTATCATCCTCTTTGACACCTTCAAGTGATCAAGGTAATTCTAAACCACAACATGTTTTAACGAGTAGATTCTAGGCATTCCTCATGAGGACTGTAAGGAGTTACAGGTTCCGCAATGAATAACAAAGATTAAAGTTTTTGTTTTTCACCCTTATGAGCGAGTTGCTTGAATGTCAAATAACTCCTATAATTAAATATCAATGGCTAGATTGTATAATTAGTAGAAGAGATAATATGCAATTGAAAACTTATATGATAAATTGAGTGTTTAGTTCTTTGGCCAATTAAACACATACATGGACTTTCCTTGGGATTTCATCCATTGGGGAAACATTATGTATGGACCTTCCTTGGGGATTTCATTCGTTGGGAGAAACCTTAGAAATTTAATATATGGAGTTTCCTTGGGGATTTAGCATAGCCAAGACAGCGATGGGTTCTCTGCCCCTACGTGGATGGAGCGAAAGAAGTTTTGAGAAATCAATAAAAGGTCACGGCGAGACGAGTTGTTTCTGATTAGCGATAGGTGTCAAGTAGAAGTATAGATTCGTTGGGATAACCCTTGGAAGTTTTATGTATGGACTACCTTGAGGATTTCATCCATTGGAACATCTCTTGGAAGACAGACAACTCATAGGGGTGATCCTAGTGTACTAGGTGCACAAGTTCAATCAATTCTATTTTGCCTTAGCTATATGTTATATTCATACCATGTGATCTAACCCTTTATGCAAGCAAGTGAGCTTATAAGGGCGGAGTGATCTTCCAAGGACCCTTAGTTTACTGAGATTTTTATTTCACCATGTTTGGCGATATGTTGCAAGTCCTCAAAGATGAGGGACTAGCTAACAAGAAGAAAGGAACACTCTTAGCTTCTTGGAGTATTTAAAGTGATATGATGTGTTTGGAGATATAGCATTGGTATAACCATTTTGTGAAAAAGCTTGTAAATATAGTATGGATAATTAGATTCAATTTCATATGTTCTGGTTTGTAAAACAAGTGATTGAGTAACATGTATATAAGAGATTTGATGTAATTCCTTAAAACTAGTATATGAGAATGTATGTGATGTATTTTTTATGGCTTGTAGTCAAAACTGATGTATCCATGGATGGATGTTGTATGTTAAGCTTTTGGATAGTTAGATGTATGAATCATATGGTTTATGATTGAGTTAAGTTGAGGTTAATATCATGTTAAGGAAAAGAAAAAAAAATGACTCACCTTTTTGTATATGGATATTTAAGGGAATTTTTCTTAATTATTTTGTTGCGCTTAATACCATAATTAGTTAATACATCGATGTACAGAGGGTGTTAGATGTTACACCAGAAACTGATTAGCCATGGCATAAAACATAGTTGTGAGGCCTGTTGCGTGTTGAGCAAGTAAAGCTAAGATGCCAACTTTGATGTTGTGAAAGGATGGGTCCAAAATATAATTTGAAAGAGCACAAGAGCTAGTATTTTCTGCTATAGGGGAGGAGTTCTCTCCACGAGAGCACCAATGTAAGGAAAATAATTCAAGGGAGTAAAGAATGAGATGAGGTAGACAAAGTTAGGCAAGAAAATTAGACAGAGATAAAAAGGATGAGAGTTGTTGGGAGGAAGTAACTAGCAAAAAAATTAAAATATCACTATTTTAATAAATAATTACGAATATATAGCTATTTCGAAATTATTTACGCATTTATTACACTCATTTACGCATCTTGTAAGAACCCGCACCGCTAATTAAGGTAATTAGTGAATTAATTATGATAATTAGGGAATGATTCCATAATTGACCTTAATAATTATTATTGGGCTTGAATAATTATATTGAGTGGGTAAAAATGATGAAAGTCGTTTTTCGGAAGAAAAGCGCAGATACCGGTTCTGCTACCCGGTATAAATGCGTACCGGAAAAGTATCCCGGAAAATTATAACGAATGCATGATAATTACTAGAATATTATGTAGGACTTGTAAAACAAGTTTCAAGTTAAAATAATGTAATCTGATGCCAGAACTGATACTGGCTATAGAAAAGCGCGTACCAGAAAGGTGCTCCGAAAAATAAAATAAAAATATGAAAAATCTTAGAAAAATTAGTAGGATTAGATTCCAAAGTTTGGGATCAAGATCTTTTGCGTAGCTATTAAGGCTAACACTGTGCGCTATGGCTTAAATGCCTATATATACAACTTATTGTGGGCACATAACCCTAGATAACCACCTCCTACGTGAGTTTCCTTGTGGTGGCTGGTCTGAAACACTGTTTCATTGCATTTCTCATCATTTGAGGGTCAAGTCTTCATCTTTTGCTTGATTCCTCCCTCTTTCTCTTCATAAACACTTGTGAGTGTCCTTGTGTGAGTGTGTTTGAACCTTTGGAGAGTGAAAGGTTCTCCATTTCTGAGTGGTAGCCACTGTTATAGGGTGATTTTGGGGCTGAGTTGGTGTGTTCTTGTGGTGAGAGTCTTGTCCTTGACTTTGAAGGCTTCAAGAAGCCATTTTGAAGGGGAAAGGTGTAACCTTGTTATTCATTTTCGTACACCTATATGGACAGAACCTTGGAGCTGGGTTTGGAGCTCCAAACCACTTCATTTTCGGAGTTTTAAGACTTGGAAGGTATACTTTGGTCACACTTTGTGTATTTTGATGTTTTAAGCTTGTTTAAGCAATTAAAAATCGTGACTTGAACCATTTGATTAAAGGAATGTGTTTTTGGGTTCATAACATGTTAATAAACATCTGTTTAAGGAGTTCTTGGACTCCAGATCGAGTTTGGATCATTAGAGGTCGATTTTACCTTTAAAACTCAGTTTTCTGCATTCTGTCGAAGAAGTATTCGAATACTTTTCGGGCAGTATTCGAATACTTTTCTGGGAAAATGCAGTAATCGAATACTTCGCGAGACAGCAGCGACTTAGTTTAGTAAAATTGCGATATCTCGAGCTACAGAGCTCTAAATTGAGTGAGGTTTGGACCTATGTGAAGCTAACACATAGGGCTACAACCCTGTAAATTTTCAGATCCATTGGATAAGTGGATTTCTCTGAGTTTATGTTTTAAGTCGCGACCCCCATTGCTGGAAATTCAGCTTGTTGTAAGAACCTTGCATAAAATATAACCGGAGTTATACAACTCCGATTGAGACATAAAGTATATCGTTGGAAACCTCAAGATGTCTATTTTAACATTTGTAAATATTAGAATATGAATATTGATATAATTATTGGTCTAAAACAGATTGTGATTCTACTGTGCTTGGACTTTGAGTTTGTGCGGACTCTTGACTTGGATAGCTAGCTTGCAAGGTAAGCTTTCGTGTCCTCGGTTTAGCCATTTTGTGGTTCCACCATGTCCCATGGGAATGTGGTTTATGCATGCTGTGTTACATGCTTTTGATGTTTTGGAAATGCTGTTGAGCTATTATATGCAATGTGCTTTTATGATATGCATGTGATGTCCACCTATATGGTAAGCCTGAGTATGTAGCACATACAAGATGGTGAGGTTGTGGGTGAGGTGCAAGCGGTGTTCCTTGTACTTATGTGGGTATAGACGTATTCCTGCATTTCTCTGGCCAGTTGATTGTATAAACACACATGGCATGAATATCTGTTGCACTGCATAGTTTTGGAACTTATATTGTAAATACTGTTTTTGAACTTATATTACACATGTAAGTGAGCTTGGGGTGGAAGATCCTTGAGGACCCCTTGCCTTACTGAGATTTCTTGTTTAGAGATCTCACCCCACGTTTGGGGACGCTTATTTCAGGTTCAGGTAAGGTTGAGGGCTTAGGTGGCAGGAGGCCAGAGCTGAGTTAGATTTATCTGTGCTTTGCTGACATGATGGTTGCTGGTTAATTGACTGCTGTTTATGTTTTCAGTTATGATTATATTGAGACTGATGTTGGGAATTGTGCCTTATTTGGTGAGCATGGGGTTTGTCCATGCCACATGGATTGTTATTGTCTTTTTAGCTAAAGTTGTATTAATGTATCAGGATTTTGGTCCAGGCTATGTGTTGTAGTCCTGTGACTTAGATACTCACTTATCTATTATACACGAGGTATTTCAGTTAGTTGTCTTGCAATTTACATACAGGCAGTATTTTATGAAATTTGATTAAGTAACCAAGATGACTAAGGTTAATGACGTCATAATTGAATTAAAGAAAAAGTTATTCCGCATTTTAATTAAGCATGGCTTAATACGATAGTATGTTAATAATCCGGGTTAACACGGGCTGTTACACATCTCTTATACTCATTCACGCCTAATTTAGGCGTGACTCGTCTGGTGTTGACACGCGGCACAAAAAAGTCAACTTATGAGCCATAAAACTTTGGAAAGCCCTAACTTTGACTCAAGTATCCAAATCAGGTAATTGTTTTTTATTCCACAAAGCTTTTCAAGATCTACGCAATGACACTTCATTTGACATATCTTATCTCTCGCAAACACAGTTCAAATTTGCAATAATGATATTTTAAAAACGTTTAAACCTAAAAGCCTCCGAGTTCTTGGTTTGTGATTTAATATAAAAAATAAATAAAGATTTGGTTTGTGATTTAAATTAAAAAAACAAAAAAATTTATTTTTATTATGAAAATTATTATTATTAAGGAAAACAAAATAAACATTTGATTTGTGATTTAAACTCAAAAATCAATTTGAAAAATCTCTAGTAATAAAAGAAATAATTAAATAAATATTATAAATCACTATGGAAGAAGGATTTTATTTTTGAAAATCATTCAGAGGCTATAAGCTTCCAACGAATCCAGCCATAAAGACCCAGCCATAGTTTCGTATTAGAGACATTTCCAAACTTCAAAGTTCAGGATTCAATTTCAGGTTTAGTTTTATTTTCTTATATACATTAGTCCCTTTTTATTTTTATTTTAAATGTATTTATTTTTTCTTTCTCTTAGGCATACATAGTTTAAATGGCTTTAAAGAAATAAAATTAATAAAACAGAAGGATGTAACTTACGATACAGTTCAATAAAAGTCATAAGAGTTATATATTTTTAAATTATTTTTTATTATATTTATTTATCATATGATTCACGATACGAAAAATCTGTCAATCGATACACGATATGTATTGCGATTCATTAACCTTGTACACTATCTTTTTTAAACACTTGGTAGAAAGTATATATTTTAATATGACATTAAGTATCCTTATTTATGGATGGACTAATCCACTTTGGTGCCATCTTTAACGTCAGACCACGACTTAAATGATAAAGTCTCTATTCAAACTGATAAGAATACAACCCATAAGATAGGGATAGAGAGGTTCTAGTAGGCAGAAGACTATGTTTGGTGTTGATTCAGATAGAACTTGGAGGCTTTTTAGTTTAAACGCTCATATAGTACCATTGTTACAAATTTAAACTGTATTTGTGAGAGATAAAATATGTCAAATGAGATGTCATTGCGTAGATCTCGAAAAATTATGTGGAATAAAAAAAAATCTGTTAACTTTTTGTGCCACGTGTCAACACCAGCTGAATCACGCCTAAATTAGTCGTGAATGTCTTGTGAGTCACACCTAACTTAGGCGTGAATGGTCACGCCTAATTTGAGCGTGAATAAGTGCGATATATTCGTAATTAGGTTCAAAGCAACAACTTATTCGTAATTATTTATTAAAAAACAACATTTTAATTTTTTTTTGCCGAAAAAAACTTTCTTCTTTTTGTTTATTCCATTCCGCCAACTAGCTTTTTATAAAAAGAATTTACAATAACATGGTAACGCTAATAAATAATAATAATAATAATCCTAATAATTCCATTCCGCCAACTAGCTTTTTATTAATACTAATTGATAACACTACAACTAATTAATATCAATATAATAATGAGCAAAGTTATACTTACAAACCTTGTCTATGTATTATGCGGAGTACATGGGTTGCTGTGTATTCCCCAGAATACATTGACAAAGTTGTAAGAAAAAACAGTTTGTTCTTATAACGTACCCCTATAATAATTAACTAAAATGGTATCATGAAAGAATTTGTTATAGACATGGAGCTTTCTTGCGCATCTAAACTTTCAAAAGGTACACATTAGCGGTTTTGGACCGTAATAATTAAATTACATATCATTCACATATACTTTTATGATTCCACATAATCAATTATTCTTCTATAGAAATACGTAAATATAAAAAATATTTATTTCTATTACAAAACTAAAAAAGTCATAAAGATTGTAAGGATGATTGCTTTTCAAACAAGTTTTTATAGGTTGTAATGAATTGTTTATGCTATGAGAATGAGAACGCGAGGAAACTTGTCTTGTAATGAATCTCAAAAACTATGGCTTCACAAGGTTTTGAGATGTAAGAATAGTGGAGTTATGAAGTAAAAGATTTATTTATTATTCTTTTATTTTATTTTGACACTTGATTTAACCTTATTTGTGGAAGTAGACATGTTAGAACAGGTCACATTAAAATTTTAAATTTTGCGCATAGATTAACGTGGCCATTTCCTTAGTCATATATATTTATGTAAACGTGTCAAGAATGGATTATAATATCCAATACTTGTTTTGGCCTTTTGGGTAGTTCCATGGGAGCTATGCTGTAATAATGTGATGTTTATCTCCCGTCCTTGTTTCTTGCAGCAAATTATAAGCAAGGTCGGAATTAGTATATCATAATGTCATAGTTAAATATCATGGATCAATATAAAATCATAATGATGTAATTAAATTCCATAATGATTCAGTAAATTGTGGATGAAAGAGGTTAAAATGGTTGATGTGGTTGAAAGGAAAAGAAATTATTTAAGCACAAAGAAAAATAAGGATTTTTTTTTTTTTTTTGGTATAAGAAAAATAAGGAATTTAAGTAGAAGCTAGGTGAGATCACGTTGTAATTGAAGGGAACTAAAGTGGCAGTTTTAGAGAGATTCACATGACTAGTATTCAGAGAGAGAGAGAGAGAGAGATTCCCAGGACAGATGTTGGGCTCTCATAATTTGCTAGCCAGAATTATATATTATAAATATAAAGATGGACTGAAAATGACATAAAGAGAAACTTCAATAGAAAAAGATCCAAGAAGATAAATACAACACTCAATATTTGACGTTCTCCCTCCCTTGCTTAAGAGCTCTCTAATTTTTTAAGGATAAGGATTTAATGTTATTTAAGTTATATAAGATAAAATTATCTCATATACAAGATGTAAAATTTATATATGATGAACAGAAAAGAGAAATAATTTTATCCCTACAATATAGATTAAACCCTTTCTTCCTTTCTCACAACAGATATTTAACTCTGGGTTTCTCAAGTGTGTTCTTTATTTTTCTATTTTCAATAATTCCTATCGAAAGTATATTTTAATTCTTAATTAATTCTTAAATGAATTTTTTTAATTAGTCAATATTAATCTCAATTATCGAGTGATTTTATAGAAGATTTTATGTTTTTGCAAAATAATCATTTGCATGTTTATTGACTACACTTATTACGAACTGAAATGAAGAATACAAATTGCCTAATGATCAATCTTCAATTATCGATTTTTAAAATCAGTGGTCATACTTTTGTAGTCATTTTGATACTATAGGAAGACAGAGGACTATTAATCAATCATATAAATAGACACCGACAGAATTTCTCGTTGGTACTTACCATCTTTCAATGGTAGTATGGTACTTACCATCCACACCAAAAAAAAGTATGGTACTTACCATCTTTCAAATGATCTAGGTAACCTAAATGTTTTGTGTTTATCTCAATAAATATTAAATAAATATAAATTCTGTATTTATCTTTTCTATTATAGATATCATATATGTGAAATTTATTAGAGTTTATAAAATTTTAACATGAAAATTTGACCATGTGAAATCTTAGGGAATCATTTGTTTAAGTTTTTTTTATCCCGTTTAAGTTTTATTTTAGCATGAAAAAGTTCAAATATTCATTCAGATATTAATTAAAAATAATTTTTTTCTTTATATTACAAATTTTGTAATTAATATTATGACCGTTAATATACTAATAAATAGTTGAGATTTTTAATGATATAATTATGCTAAGACAAGTATAAGAAGATTTATTCCTGAAATTTTTTTATATTTTTTTTATATGTTGGCCTTAATTACTTTTTTGAAGTGAGTCAGCCTCGGATATACTCACAAGTTTAACTTTTTAAGTTAGTTATAAGACTAATTTCAAATCACGACTTAGTTATAATTAAAATATTTCATCCCTTTCCAAAACTATATTTGGTAGAAATGGAATCTAAGTTTTTTTTCCACTTAACTTTGAAAGTTGTATTCTCAATTGAAGATAGTAGATCAGTAATAACTTAAAAATTTATTCGCTTTGATTTTCTTATGTTATAGTTGATAAGCAAGTTTTCCTATACACATAAATAATACATGGGGCCCCATTATTTTTTTAAACAAAAAAAAAAACAATTTTTGATCTCTCAACGGGAAATACTATTCATCCTTCTTGCTGCTGCAGAAGAATAGTATTTCCGAAAATTTATAGCACAATAAGCATCAGTTATAGCGGGATGAAGTGGCAATAATTTTATATGGTTTGGCTTCTCATATAAATGATCTCCTGCGTCAATGTTAGCTTTGGCTTCACTATGTTGAGTGACTTAACGGGTATACATGAATTCTTCTTGCAAGTTACTCTTTGAATTACAAGTGTATTTCAACACACACACACACAAAAATTAAAATAAAATAATACAAGTTCATAGGTCCTTCTCCACCACTTCAGAGACCCAACCCAAATTGGTTATCACAAAGCCATGTAGATGAGTATTTTAATAGAAAAGCTTATATTAGAAATTATTTTTATTTTCTTGAAACAAGTATCCGACAAATGTAAAAACTACTCCATAAGGGTCTAAAAAGTTCATTAAAAAATAACTCTTTAAGTCTTATCATAGCATTGAAATTTACAATTAGAGCCTTTTGGATTTGGATTTTTGGATTCTTTCATATGTAAAAGTGATCATATGATAATGTTATTTGATCAGAACTATTCATTTACAAATCATATATTTTTCTCTCTATTTCATTCTCAAAAAATAATTGTGATCAAATAATATTAGAATATCACACTTTTATTTTTTATTCTTTCCTTTCTTTTAAGTGCCACGTCACCCAAGTGGTTGTAACAAAATTTGTTATTCTTCTCCTTTATATTGGATGCACTGTACAGATACTTTCAACACATAATGAATATACATTTTCAGTTTTCTATTTCTCTCCTTTCTGCAAATCTGTTTCTGCACTACTAAAATGGTATCAGATAGCGTTTTCTGATGGCCCGTGGCCAAAATCGTCCTCCACCTTCCCCGGATGCTTCTTCTAGTTCATCTTCTACTATTGAAGATGCTTCTAGCCCATATTTTCTCCAGAGAAGTGATCATCCTGGCCTAATACTGGTCACCCACTCTCTTGATGGATCCAATTATAGTTCATGGAGTAGAGCCATGCTTATTGCTCTTACTGCTAAGAATAAATTTGTCTTCGTTGATGGATCCATTCCTCGTCCCACTGATGCTGACTTGCTCTTTCCATCATGGAACCGGTGTAACTCGTTGGTCATCTCTTGGCTTCTGAATTCTGTCAATAAAGCCATTGTTGATAGCCTGATCTACTTTTCCAATGCCTTTGATGTCTAGAATGATTTGAGCACTTGATTCCAACAAGCCAATGGCCCTCGAATCTTCCAATTGAAGCAAGAAATTTTCTCTCTACACCAAGGTTCGCTTGATGTGAATACATACTACACTAAGTTGAAGACTCTCTGTGACGAGCTTCAGAGCCACATCCCTCTTCTGACATGAACTTGTGGTGGCTTGTGTCTTCTCTCAGAATCCCAGCAGCAACATAATGCCTTGCAATTTCTTATGGGCCTCAATGATTCGTTCTCTTCCGTGCGTGGCCAGATCTTGCTGATGGATCCACTTCCACCACTTGCTAAGGTCTTCTCGCTGATCCTTCAAGAAGAACGCCAACGCCATATTTCCATTCCAGTTCCTGCCACTCCTGATACACCGTTACTGAACTCCATCAACACTCCCTCTGATTCTACACCTCCGGTGGTTGCCGCCACCACCAACCCTCGCCGTTCTCGCCCCTTTTGCACCTATTGCCATGCTCATGGCCATGTGAGGGACAAATGTTTCTGTCTCCATGGTTTTCCCACTGGGTATAAACCCAAACCACCAAGACCTACCCAAACAACCCTCCCTTAACCACGGCCCAACATCCTTCGGCCCAACATCCTTTGGCCCATTCCAACTCATCTATCTCTCATTCTACTTTCCCCAATTCACCAAACACCTACCCTAATTCATCTCACGCACCATCCGTCGCGATCAACCATGCCTAATATGCTCACCTGTTGTCTCTCCTCCACAAGAGTTCTACTGCTCCGGTTGCTCCAGACGCGTCCTCTTCTGCCTCCGTCAGTGATGGTCCTCCTTTTGTTGCCAGTCTCAATGGTAATATTTCTTCTCTTTTCTCTGATTCTTGTTGGATTTTGGACACTGGTGCTACTCACCATGTGTCTTTTTCTTCTCGTTTGTTTCTTGCCTCTTGTGCCTCTTCACCGTCTACGGCCTCCGCCATGTCATTTCCAAACAGCTCGACTGTCCCCATAGTAGGCTCTGCCTCCATCTCTCTTTCCCCTTCTCTACATCTTCGTAATGTTTTGTTTGTTCCTTCCTTTACCTTTAATCTTTTATCAATCAGTGCTCTCACTCGCGATTCCTCTCTCATTGCTAATTTCACCTCATCTCATTGTATATTACAGGAACCTACATCGGCAACGACGATTGGGATGGCTAAACGTTGTGGCAATCTTTATGTCCTTGATGTTTGCACACTTTTTCCCAATATTTATGTTCCCCCTTCTCTCTGTTTTGCTGTAAATACGCCTAGCCCTACACTTTGGCATGCTAGACTAGGACATCTATCCTTTTCTGTCTTGAATTCCATGAAGGATGTTTTACATAATTATGAAAATATAGACTCCACACATCATTGTACTGTTTGTCCCATTGCGAAACAGAAGCATTTACCATTTATATTGAATCCTAAGCTGTCTTTTGTTCCTTTTACTCTCATTCACTGTGACATTTGGGGACCTTTTCAGCAGATTTCTGTTGAAGGTTCCAAGTATTTTCTTACTATTATAGATGATGCTACCCGTTTTATATGGGCTTATTTTTTGCACAACAAATCTGAGATTCGCTCTGCTTTTCTTAATTTCCTTAACCTTGTCCATAATCAGTATAATGCTTCAATTAAAGCCATACGTTGTGACAATGCCCTTGAGTTTATGGTTTCTGACATTTTTCATTCTAAAGGAATTCAGGTTTTTCACTCCTGTGTCAATCGTCCGCAGCAGAACTCGGTGGTGGAGCGAAAGCATCAGCATATCCTCAATGTGGCTCGCGCACTTCACTTTCAATCCCATATTCCCCTTCCTTACTGGCAAGATTGTGTCTCCACAGCCATATACCTCATTAATAGAACACATTCTCCTTTACTTTCTTACAAGACCCCCTTTGAACTTTTGTCTCACAAGCCTCCTTCCTATGATCACCTACGTATTTTTGGCTGTCTATGTTATGGGTCTACACTCCCTCATTTACGTCATAAGTTTTCACCTAGGGTTGTCCCTGCTATTTTCCTTGGTTATCCCCCTGGTCTTAAGGGTTATAAACTGTTGAATTTAGCCTCTAAATGTACCTTTATATCCCGGGATGTCACCTTTGTTGAATCTATTTTTCCTTTTTCTTCCAATGTATTTCCTGCTTCCCCTTTCCCTATTTCCCCTCCTACCCTTCTTTCCCCAACTGATTCCTCCAAGTCAATTTTGCCTACCCACCATCCCATTAGGACTAGACAACCCCCCTCCCATTTGGCTGATTATATTTGCTCTTCTTCAACAGCCCACCCTCTTTCCAACTTTCTTTCTTACCAAAAACTTTCTCCTGCCCATACTGCCTTCATTAATTCCTTATCCAATCATTTTGAGCCAACCTCTTTCTGTGAGGCATCTCAACTTCCTAAGTGGCAGGCAGCTATGGATGCTGAAATTCTGGCTCTCCAACAAAACAACACTTGGTCCATTGTTACTCTTCCCCCCGGCAAGAATTGTGTTGGCTGCAAATGGGTCTATAGAGTTAAATATAATTCCAATGGTTCAACTGAGAGGTATAAGGCAAGGTTAGTGGCCAAGGGATTCACTCAACAAGAAGGAGTGGATTTTTCTGAAACCTTTTCACCAGTGGCTAAGTTAACCTCAGTTCGGCTACTGCTTGCCCTTGTTGCCCTTCATAATTGGCATCTAATTCAATTAGATGTCAATAATGCCTTTTTACATGGAGACTTAGTGGAAGATGTTTACATGAAATTACCCCCTGGGTACCATGGACAGGGGGAGCTCATTCCCAATGCTGTGTGCATATTACACAAGTCTTTATATGGGCTTAAACAAGCCTCTAGACAATGGTTTTCCAAAATTTCTTCAGCTCTTACATCTCTTGGCTTTCAACAATCCAAGGCTGATCATTCTTTATTCATTAAGCACACTGATTCTTTTTTATTGCTTTTCTCATATATGTGGATGATATACTTGTTGCTTTTAACAATTTATCTGAGGTACAGCTTCTCACTGCTCTCCTAGACAACAGGTTCAAGCTAAAGAACCTTGGTCCTGTCAAATATTTTTTGGGACTTGAAGTGGCTAGATCTTCCAAGGGTATTTCTCTCTGCCAACATCAGTATGCCCTTAATATTCTCCATGATGCTGGCCTCTCTGGTTGTAAACCGAAATCAACCCCAATGGAAGTCAACTTAAATCTTTTTTCACATGATGGTGACCCCCTACCTGATCCAACTCCTTTCCGAAGACTTATTGGCAGACTTCTTTACTTGACTATCACAAGGCTTGATCTTTCCTTTGCAGTCAATCATCTTAGCCAATACATGGCTGCTCCTCGGGTACCCCATCTTCAAGCTGCTCACCGGATTCTTGCTTATGTTAAATCTACTATTGGTCAAGGTCTATTCTTCCCTTCCAACTCTTCTTCACAGTTGCAAGTTTTTTGTGATTCCTATTGGGCCTATTGTTTGGATAGCTGTCGTTTTGTTTCTGGCTTCTGTGTTTTTCTTGGAGCTTCCTTCATCTCAAGAAGTTCAGCAGAGGCCGAATATCGTGCAATGGCTAATGCGGCTTGTGAAATCCTTTGGCTCTTGCAACTGCTCAAGGATCTTAGTCTTCCTCATCCTCTTGTTGCGCACCTGTTTTGTGACAACAAATCTGCCCTCCATATTGCAGATAATGCAGTTTTCCATGAGCGTACAAAGCATATTGAGATCGATTGTCACCTCGTTCGTGATTGCATTGCCCGTGGACAGCTGAAAACCTTCCACATTGCTTATTCTCATCAGATTGCTGACCAAGGCTCTTCATCCCAATCAATTTTCAACTCTTCTCTCCAAGATGGGAGTTCTCAACATCCACTCTCCATCTTGAGGGGGAGTATTAGAATATCACACTTTTATTTTTTATTCTTTCCTTTCTTTTAAGTGCCACGTCACCCAAGTGATTGTAACAGAATTTGTTATTCTTCTCCTTTATATTGGATGCACTGTACAGATACTTTCAACACATAATGAATATACATTTTCACTTTTCTATTTCTCTCCTTTCTGCAAATCCGTTTCTGCAATACTAACAAATAACATAACCACTTTTTCACATGAAAAAATCCAAATCCTATCATTTCGCGTAGAAATAAGAAATTTGTTTTCGTGGAAAAAGAGCATTACTCCAACCAACAGATCGAGACCCAATTATGACTGATATGTCATCATCTCAATATCTACGATTGTAAATTTGTCTTATAAATGGAAAAGGGTTATATAAGAGTTATGTTGTAGGAAAAGTGATTGTGTTATGTTATACAGATTTGTTGTGCATGCCAAAGTTTTTTTTTTTTTTTTGCTGCGGGCCCCACAAAATATTGTGTGTGTAGGAAAATTTGTGTGGTCATGTTAAATGATAGATGATAAACCCAATGGAAAAAAGAAAAACTTAATATTATACCAAAAAAAATGTGCTATATTAGAGAATATGTATGCCAGCTTAATATAGAGATTCACAAAAAAAAAAAAAAAAAAAAAAAAAAAAATTGATAACATATTCACAAAAACTTTAACCAGTAATATTAATTGTCGCGAACCTTTAAATTAGTATATATAAAATAAAGGACTTTCTATTTTCATATATGGTTCAAAATTAGATATTACCATATGTTGATAACAAAAATAATCAGCAAACAGTTTAAGCAGAAAAAAAAATTGTCGAGCAAACATGAAAATTGAAGAGCTTATCTAAAGAGACGTTATATAGAAATTTAGATGTTGTCAATGAGACACATTTGATAAGAGACACTTAATAAAAGGGAAAGTTCTCACACAAACAAAGCAGACACGTTTCTCAATTTAACCATTCATTGTTACTGCAAAGGTCCAAATATGAAGGCACTACGCTTTAGACAAAGATAATTTGACAAAAGACGTTATCGTTGGGACACGATACACATTTGACAAGTTGGTGACAGCAACGACAAAATTTCGTGATTGTATGAATAGACGAAAATTTCAAAATTCATACTAATTTAGGTTAATGATATCTCGATATATAGTTAAATTTAAAAAATTTAGGAAATTATATTTTCTAATAATATATTAATAATTATATTGTGCTATTTATATATATTGGGTAAATTAAAGTGATAAGTTAAATATTTCCAAATATATTCCTAAGTGAGTATGGGCTGAATGAGTGGATACCGGTGTTGGACCAACTAGGTATGATGGGAGCTTATTAGCTCAATAATAAAGACAAAACACTATAAGGGTTATGGTCCCCAAGACGTCAAACGACAACCCTAGTTTCTCTTCCCCGTCAAGAGAGAGACGGCACACTAAGAAATTCTTTTTTAGGGTGATTTGACTGAGGAAGACTACAAGTCCCAAGAGACAAGATAAAAGTTATTCCGCTACAATGGAGACAGGTATGCCTCCACCTTTATGTTCTTATTTCTTTATGATTTGGTATGATGGATCTTGGCTTGTAGGTGATAGTTATTACCAAAGGGTTTAGAGAAATTAAAAATTCCAACAATTGGTATCAGAGCCATAATCATATTGAATCATGAGGAAATTAAGTTTTGTGATTTTTATATATGATGAATCGTGAAAAGTTTTGTTTTATTGTCTTTTGGCATAAAGTTTACTGTTTTTTTAATGTGGGTTCCATCTCATGTATTTTGTATCAACTATATAGTGTTATTTTTGTTCCCTGGCGGTAATTTTTTAGTTTTGGAACAAAAGTTACAATCTTTTGAAAATCTAGAATTCGCAGTTTAATAAGGGTTTATTATTTAAACTTTTGAATCTTCTTAAAGATGGAGGAATGTTTGGAAAAAAATTTGGCTTTATAATTAGGGTTTGTTGTTTGAATTGCAAATTTAAATGAACAATTAATTCTCTTAGAATGTTTTGGATTTATAGTTTGAAAGAAATCGAATGTTTAAGGTCTTTGGTTTTGGGATTTTTTTCTTAGATTTGATATTCTTAGTCAAAAGCCAAATTTAAATTTTTGGGTATTGTGCATCATTTTCAATCTTTCATTTGAAAAAGCTTACCTGTGCGTTGATTGTGCATTAATTTTTAAGCCTTATAATGAAAAGGTATTTATTGAGTGCATCATTTTCAAGCTTTCATTTGAAAAGACTTATATGTGCGTCGATTGTGCATTAATTTTTAAGCCTTATAATGAAAAGGTATTTATTGTGTGCATCATTTTCAAGCTTTCATTTGAAAAGGCTTATATATGCGTCGATTATGCATTAATTTTTAAGCCTTATAATGAAAAGGTATTTATCGTTATTGATATAATGATATAATATATATATATATATATATATATATATATATATATATATATATATATATATATATATACATACATTAAGAATTGATAAAGAATAATTTTCTTTATTGTTGTTATTTTATTTTTAAATGTGTTTATTATCCCTAAAGGTTTCTATTTGAAATTGAATACGATAGATTTGTTAGCCGCCAAAGTGGCCAAATTTATAAAAGTTAATTTGATTTCAAATAGGTTGGTCATATATATATATATATATATATATATATATATATATTTGGTGAAACATATAAATATATTTTATTTATGCAAATAATAATCGGCCCACAGGAAGTTTATTGTTTGGTCAAATAACATATGTTGTGTGATCATGTGTGTGTTAGTATATGGGTGTCCTAGAGACAATCTTTTGATTAAATAAAGGACACTAGATGTAGAATTTTGTTTGTCGCAAATAAATGAAAGCACTATTTATTCAGTTTCATATTGTGTCTCGATATTATTGTTAATATTATATGAACGAACTGGATAAACCCCTTGGAATAGAACAGGTATCTCTTGAGTATCTGTGATGAGATCACGATCATGAGGATTCAAGGATATCGCATGTCTCTTCCTAATTATATGTTCCTAGTCTAGAGACACTGAGTATGGGGATCAGTGATCTCGGGTAAGACTAGTACGACTTATCTACTTGTATATGGATACAAGGTAAAGACCTCATGAGCTGCAGATATGGAGATATCTTAGCTAAAGTCGTGGGTGGACCTATAAGAGTATAGCTCGCACTGAACAAACCCAAAAAGAGACTCTATGAGGAAATCTCACATATAGTGTCATTAGAGTAATCTCTTTATGTTTGGGTATGTCTTTCCTTAGACCAGAAGTTATTACCTACACTGTGTTCTTGAAGGCATGTTTTGATTGTATGCCTCGTCTGCCTGAAACATAGAGACTCATAGGTATACTGTTAGGCGTGTCCTTAAAAGGCACAGGGCTAGGGTAATAAGCTAAAGGAATTCGTCAAATCTCTGTGAGAGATTAGGTTATATGTAAACCGAAGAAGTCGGGATGACATTTACAGGGACTCGGGAATCTATGCATAGTAAAAGAGATCATGAGATAATCTGCCTTTAGAGTCAGTAAATTGAAGATTCACTATTTCGAATAAAGCTTACCCTATACCGCGGGGGTTGATACATTTCCTTATCCTAGGTTAATGGGAAGATAACCGAGACGAAGGGAAATACATACGGTATCCAAATATGTGCAATAGGATGATCAAGTCATTAATCTGACTAGTTCTGGGGCAACAAAGCATTGCTAGTGCTCTGTGTTGTCATTAATTGGGTTGTGGGCTTGTTGGGCCCAAGCCCAGTTATGTCAGAAGCTAAGTTGGACCTAATGGGTCACACACTAACACCTTGTAGTCATGATGAACTAGCTTTAAAGGTATTGGGCATAATAATAGTTGTTAGCCCAAGAAGCTGTTTGGAAGCCCACCTAAATGGGTGGAGGGCACATGGAACTTAGTAATGGGCTTGGATAGACCAATCCATTACTAATTAATTTAATTAGTTAAATTAATAAATCAAACATTTGAATTTCGAGTTTTGAATTTGAAATTTGAATTTTGAATTTGAATTTTGAAATTCGAATTTTGAATTTGAATTTTGAAATTGAATGTTTGAACATTTGAATCAAGTGTTTGAATTCGAATTTGAATAGGCTATGAAAAGTTGTTTCATAACAGAAGGATAAGATAAGATCTTATTGGAATAAATTCCTTGGATCAAGAAGAGATCTTTGGAGCATACCTTGGGGCTGTTTGGGGCGCACACTTAGGTGTTAAGGATGTCATCTTGTCACTTAAAACAAAGCTCCAATCAGATTTGGTAGTTGAGAGAATAAGTGGTGAGTTAGTTCAAATTTTGAATGCAACTACTCAACATATTTGGACCCCATTTAGGGCTGAATCATGCGCATGAAATGCATACTATATGATAGTTTATGAATCTAATTTTGAATTGTTTTGAACTTAGTTTCATGAGGATAAGATTGGAGGTTGTTGGCAAGATTTGTTTTGCAACAACTCCACCTTATCCTCCCTTATTCATGCGCCACTTTCAAAGCATTTTTGAAAGGATAATTTTCATTTAATTATCATTCTCTCTTCCACCAAGTGTGCGCATAACAACACACTAGTTCCTCTCCTTAGGGTTTTGAGAAAACCTAGCCTACACTCCTTCATCTTATGCATCATTCTGTAGGGTAGTTCACTACACCTTTCCAAACAGAATACCTAGCCTCCACCTTCACCACTTGTGCGCATAGCAAGCCTCATTGTGGTGATCATCTGGTGGCTTTCAAGAAGGCGTTCTTGCATCATTGACGAACGGTGGTGTGGATCACCATTAGAGGGTTTGAACCCTTTAGACCTGACAACTGATCTCCCTGACTGATCAAGCCAAAAACAAGGTAACATCATGTTGTCCTAAAGCATGAATCCATGTGTGCATGTATGTTTCCGCAGTAAAAATTTTATTTTTACACCTTACATGCATCTGTGTTTATTGCTTATGCGGATAGTGATCGGCCCACAAGAAGGTTATTATTTGGCCAAGTAACAAACATACCTGTGGTAAAAAATATGTGACAATTATCAAGAATTCTCCATGTAATTCATAGTCGGCCCACAGGAAGGCTATGATTTGACAGGACTTATTGTCAATGTTTGATTATTACATTAAGAGTACCACTTACAAGTTGATATTTTTGTCCATAGAGTAAATATTAATGTTGTGCTAGGTTTCTTATAATAAACTCATTTTACTTCGGATTATTTGTCTATATCGTGTATGAATATATATGATATGACATGTTATTAGTATGTTATCTTTTTTTTGTTCTCTGTATGATTTCTGCTACCGCGGCCAATTATGTTGCTCAAATGAATATGCTTCCAATGCTTAATGGGGCAAATTCCGAGCTGTGGAAAGAGAATGTGGAAATTGTTCTCGGCTGCATGGATCTCGACAATGCGCTAAGGACTGAGAGACCCACTTTCACTCAGGAAAATCTAAACACGGATAAAATTGAGAAGTGGGAACGCTCAAATCGCATGTGTCTGATGATCATGAAACGTTCCGTTCTGGAGGGTTTAGGGGCTCGATTGTTGAGACTACTGATGCCAAGTTGTTTCTGAAGGAACTCGAGCAATACTTTGCTCGAAATGAAAAGGCCGAAACTGGTCAAACCTTGTCCAAACTCATAAACATGAGGTATAAAGGAAAGGGAAACATAAGGGAGTACATTATGGAAATGTCTAATCTTGCTGGAAAACTAAAGGCATTAAAGTTAGAGTTGCCCTCTGAATTGCTCATGTACTTAGTTATTATCTCTCTTCCTGCACAATACGGTCAATTTGTGGTGAGTTATAACACTCAAAAGGGAAAATGGACTCTTAATGAGCTCATTTCTCACTGCGTGCAAGAGAAAGAGAGGTTACAGCGAGAGAAGACTGATAGTGCTCACTTGGCATCAACCTCTCAAGACAAGAAAAGAAAAAGAGCTAAGGATAAGCGGATGCTTTGCCAAAGAAGCAAAAGAAGCAGCACCAGGAATTCACCTGCTTCTTTTGTAAGAAATCTGGACACATGAAGAAAGAGTGTTCCAAATACAAGGCATGGCGCGAAAAGAAGGGTATGACTCTCACTTTAGTTTGTTGGTACTGGTTCTGTGGCACAAGCGTTTAGGTCATATCTCTAAACAGAGCATTCAGAGGCTTGTGACTGATGGAATTCTTGAACCCCTTGATCTGGATGATTTTGAGGTGTGCATTGAATGCATAAAGTGGAAACAGACAAACATAAGGAAAATAGGTTTCAACAGAGCTTCAGACGTCTTAGAATTGATTCATACAGGTATTTGTGGACCATTTCCTATAGCCTCTTGGAATGGTCAACAATACTTTATCACATTCATAGACGACTATTCAAGATTTGGATACCTATATTTGATTAGAGAGAAGTCACAATCATTGGATGTGTTCAAAGAATTTAAAGCTGAAGTTGAACTTCAGTTAGGCAAGAAAATTAAGGCCATTAGATCTGATCGTGGTGGTGAATACTATGGTAGATCTGATGGATCACGTGAACAACGTCCAGGGCTCTTTGTGATCTTCCTAAAGGAGTGTGGAATCGTCCCGCAATACACAATGCCAGGTAAACCTAGCAAGAATGGTGTTGCGGAAAGGCGAAACCTGACTCTTAAAGACATGGTGAGGAGTATGCTTAGTCATTCTTCATTGCCAGAATCACTTTGGGGATAAGCACTAAAGATTGCAGTTTATATCCTTAATAGGGTTCCCAGCAAAGCAGTGACAAAAACCCCTTATAAGCTATAGAATGGAAAGAAACCTAGCATAAGGCATTTACACATTTGGGGTTGTCCAGCAAAAGTGAGGCCTTATAGGCCAAATGAAAGAAAGTTGGACTCAAGAACAATCAGCTGTTATTTTGTTGGATATGCTGAACGCTCTCGGGGCTTTAAGTTTTATAATCCCACTACAAGATCCTTTTTTGAGACGGGAAATGCCGGATTCCTTGAGGATGTTGAGTTTGGGGGGAAGATAAAATAAGGAATGTTGTCTTTGATGAGGAAGAAAATTATATTTCTCTTTCTGATATTGTCATCATTCAAGATGCAATTACAGAACAAGCAATTAATGATCAGGTCCTTGTTCATGACATTGTTATGGAACAGGCTTTGGTCCCTGACATTGCTTTGGGTCAAGACAATAATGAACCACCCCTTATGCCACCTATAGAACAAACTCAAGAAGTGTCATTAAGGAGATCCACTAGAGAAAGGAGACATACTTATTAATCTCGGATAGCGGCCGACCCTCCAAACTGCTATAGCGCAATAGCGTGTAGCGCTACAACGTTATTGTGCAAAGTGTACCTAAGTGATACACTAAATTCTACTCTATAAATATAAAACTTAAAAAATGAAAATGTGACAAAAAAAACAAATTTGAAGGATGTCAAATTCAAACATAAATGATTTCAAACATTAAAATTTGAATCATAAGCAAATTGGAGGAAATAAAGTCTCAAATAATGTAACACAACAAGATAAAGTGGCAAAAAATTCAAACTGCACTTAAGTGAGATGTCAGAATCAATTATCAAAGAACTTAAGGAACTAATCCGAATTGGAATCATGAGCATCCAAATCTTCATCTTCACTTTCACTTGTATCTAAGTTGTAAATTTCTTCTTTTTCCTCTTCAATATCTTCATCACCACTTTGTTCTTCTTCACCTTCTTCCTCAACTTCTATAGTTGCATTTCCTTTTTGTTTTCCCCTTCCCTTAGAGCTTGAAAGTGTTTCTCTAGCTTGCCCTTGCAATCTTGTCCGTCGCCTAGTATACTGTAAAGGTTGGCCAGCCCCACTTGCAACTGCAACCTTTCCCCAAGTCAAGCCATCATCACCAAAAACAAAGTCATTTTCAGCATTTTCATCATTCCCACCTCCTAGCAACCGCTCATTACTATCATCAATGTCATTTAGGAGTATGGGGTCAATCAAATCACGATTGTCAAAGCGTTCTTGGAATGAATCTACTTCTCCTCTTGGAATGAATCTATTTTATAATTCCCAAAATAAATTAAAAAAATATTTTACTCATTATAGGAATCAATTAAAATAATTATACCATTCATAATTAACTTACTAGCTCAAATGTACTCCAATTGCGCTCACATCCAGATGAACTACACGTCAAGCTCAACACTTTAATGACGATTTTCTGCAAATGTGGAGTGTGTGCACCATATGTGCTCCACCATTGAGCTATTAACTTATTAGCATTTTTAAAAAAAAAGATATTTAAAATGATAAAAAACTCGAATGCTTTTTTAATTACTTGGAGCTACTGTATTCCTTTGTCTAATTGCAGCTTTAACACCAAAAGAACCTTCGGCTCTCTTGTATTTATACACTTCATTCATAGCTGTACCCGCTTCTTGACTATTTTCACTAAGCTTCTCAATCACCTTAACAAGTCCATCCATTACTTCTGGATCTAAATCCATTCTTGTATTAGCATAAAAGAACTCAGGGTTCAAAAAATGGCCTGCTGCATGCCATGGATGATGAAGTTGACATTCCCATCTTTTATCAATTATATCAAAGATGTCCTTGTATCTTTCTTCACGTCCACTGAAAGACTTTTGAATAGCTTCCTTGGCCCTATCCATTGCTTCATATATGTATCCCATTGATGGCCTTTTTTCATTATCAACGAGTCTAAGAACTCATACAAGAGGCCCCATTGCCTTGAGACAATACACCACATCATTCCAAAATGACGGCGTAAGAACAGTCTCAGCTGCCCTTTTACCTTAGGGTCTTTTGCAGTCTTGGACTTCAACCAATCATCAGAAGTGAACATCATTATTAGGTTGTTCTTTTGTTTATGCAACCTATGTAGTGTGAGGAATGTTGTTGCAAATCTTGTAACTCCATGTCTAACCAATTTTGTTTTGCTTGTGAACCATCGCATTGTGTTTAACGCCAATGAATGGTTATAAATAAAATCGACAAGACTGATTCCTCTTAGTATTGTCCTTTTAACTTTCGCAAGCTTCCCAAAATCTTCCAAAATCAAGTCCAAACAATGGGTAGCACAAGGAGTCCAAAATATATGCGGCCATGTGGATTCCAAGATTTTTCCTAACACGATATAAAATTAGAGTATTGGACATTAAAATTAAAATTAAAATTAGATTGTGTTGTGCCTCAAACTCTTACCAGCTAATACATGGTTTGCTTCTATTGTCTGTCACCACTTGAACAATATTTCTTTCTCCAATCTCTTGAATAAAATTATCCAAGAGCTCAAATAACTTGTGGCCGGTCTTAACATATTCAGAAGCATCCACACTCTTCACAAACATACTTCCCGATGGACAATTAACCAAAAAGTTTATGATAGTCCTATTCTTCCTATCCGTCCAACCATCCGACATTATTGAACATCCAAAGTTGGTGCGTTTAACTTCATGATCCTTTAACAACTCCTTTGTATACTCCAATTCTTTTTGAAGGAGGGGAACTCTACACTCATAAAAAATTGGAGCCTTTAAGTGTGGTCCATAGTTTCCAATTGCTTCAACCATCAACTTGAAGCTTCTTGATCGAACAACATTGAAAGGTATTCCATTCGTACATAAGAACCTCTCAATGTATTGAATTGTTCTAGCCCTTGCTTCTTTATCGCAAGCATCATTTATACTAGATTGCTTCTGTTTCTTCCCCAAGTTGATGCTTGATTCTGGTTTTCTAAATAAAAGCAAATCCATTGGGCCTTTGACATTCTTTCCTTTCCTGTTAGTAGGTAAACCGCCATCACTTGCAGGTCTTTTTCCGGCTTTAAGGTTATGAATGCCTTGCATCTCTTCTTCAACATCATCATCTTCATCTATCTCAGCCATTGAACTTTCCTTTTCAGTTAGTTTCTTCTCATAAGCATCTTTCAATATCTTCTTAATTTCTGGTGGAATCTTTTTACAGGGACCTACATCTCCCTTCAACCCAATTTGGTGTCTTTTAGCTCTCCTAATTCCACCAGTAGTAGTCTTCAAACAAAAAACACATGTCACAATCCTCTTATTATTAATGTCTTTTAAGCTATTCCATTGCCATGCTATGTCAAGATTATCTCCAACGGGTTTCACCAAACCACATGTTGTAGTTATTTGCGTATTTGAAGATGTAGCCATGACTAAAAAGGGAATTTGAAAATTAAAATCATGAAGATAAAATAAAAAAGTAAAATAAAAAAATTAAGATAAAATTATAAATAAATAAAAAGTCCAATATAAAAACAGAAAACAAAACAGTCCAACATAAAAAAATATAATTAGTCTAACAAAAATAGAATAGTCCAACATAAAGAAAGAGAAAAACAAATAAAAGAAAAAATAATAAAAAATAAAACAGAAAATAATTAGTCTAACAAAAAAAAAAACACATAATTTATATGATACAAAAACTATAAATAGATAATAAATAGACTAATAGAAAAAAATAACATATGAATATATTTATATAATAAAAGAGAAATATAAAAACAAAAAATAAATGGAGAGAAAATAAATAATGGAACAGTAAAAAATAAATAAAATAAACATTTGCAGAATGTAGATAAAAGTTAAAACAGAAAATTAAAAGTCTAACAAAAAAAAAAGATAAAACATAAATGTAATAACAAAAATAATCAGAGAAAAAATAAATGTTTAAAGCCTTGAATAATAAAAAAGATAAAAAAAATGTGAATCTTTTTCTTTTATAAACAAAAATTTGAAACTTAATACAAAAAAAAAAAAAAAAAAAAAAGCAGTTACTGTAAAAAAAATTAAAACAAAACATAATAGAAATCTAACCAGTTTTGCTCAACAAAGTTGAATAATTTGGGAGAAGGAGGAGAGGAGGATTTTGGATGTATGGAACGATTAGGATTGTGGGTGATTTTTGTGAGTATGTGATTATTTAGATTTAATTTATAGAAAAAAATTGATTCAGTTTTGATCTCATAAGTCATATCTTTTACTTTTTTACCTCTCTTAAAATAAAGGAGATTTAAAATTTTACGTTTTACTTTTTACTTTTTACTTTTAAAATGAATAAGATTTAAAAAAATTTACTTTTACTTATGACTTTTACCTAGATGAATCAGATAGAGGGTAAAAATAAAATAAAAAAGACCCTCGACCTTTCTTCTTCCTTGCGTTCTTCTTTCCCGATGGTTTTTTTTCTAGGGTTACTGTAGCTGCGCGATTTCGCCGCTATAGCGGCCGCCACACTTCAGCCTACTGTAGCAACGCGGTTTGTGGCGGCCAGCCGCCGCACCGCAACTACGGGAAAGCGCGCTAAAGCGGCGCTATTAATAACTATGAAAGGAGAAATGCAATTCCGGATGATTATATTGTGTTTCTTCAAGAGCATGAAAATATTTTAAGCTTGAAGGAAGATGATCCAATGAACTTCCAACAAGTCTTAGAAAGCTCTAATGCTCATAAATGGATTGATGCCATGAAAGATAAGATGCAATCTATGAAAGATAACGACGTTTGGGATCTTATTGAGTTGCCTAAAGGTGCGAAACTCATTGGTTGTAAATGGATATTTAAAACCAAAAGGGATTCAAATGGCAACATCGAAAGATATAAGGCACGTCTAGTTGCTAGAGGTTTCACTCAAAAAGAAGGCATGGACTATAAAGAGACTTTCTCTCCTGTTTCTACGAAGGACTCGTTTAGGACAATAATGGCGCTTGTGGCTCATTTGGATTTGGAGCTACATCAGATGGACGTAAAGACAGTGTTTCTCAATGGTAACATTTATGAGACAATTTATATGGTGCAACCAGAAAACTTTGTATTGGGAGATTCAAAGTCTATGGTTTGCAAATTGAAAAAGTCCATCTATGGCCTTAAGCAAGCTTCTCGTCAGTGGTACCACAAATTCCATCAGGTTATTATCTCTTATGGCTTTGAGGTGAACTTAGTGGAAGATTGTGTGTATCACAAGTTCAGTGGGAGTAAATTCATTTTCCTGATACTATATGTTGATGATATCTTACTTGCCAGTAGCGATATAGGCTTATTGCATGAAACCAAGAAACTTCTCATTAAAAATAAATTTTGAGATGAAGGACCTTGGTGATGCATCTTTTGTTTTAGGAATACAGATACTTCGAGATCGCGCTCAAGGTATTCTACGATTATCACAAAAGGCCTACATTGAAAAGATTTTGGACAGATTTAGCATGAAGGATTGTACGTCAGGAGATACACCCATATCTAGGGGAGACAAGTTTAGTCTCGCCCAATGGCCTAAAGGTAAGCTTGAGATAATAGAAATGACTAAGGTACCTTATGCTTCGGCAGTAGGAAGCCTTATGTATGCCCAGGTTTGTACTCGCCCTGATATAGCATTTATAGTGGGAGTGTTAGGAAGATACTTGAGCAATCCAGGAATGGATCATTGGAAAGCAGCCAAGAGGGTTATGCGGTGTTTAAAGAGAACAAAAGATTATATGCTTACATATCGGAGGTCAGGTGAATTAGAGATCGTCGGATATACTGACTCTGATTTTGCTGGATGCCAAGATAGTAAAAGATCCACGTCAAGTTATGTTATGTTGGCTGGAGGAGCTATTTCTTGGAAGAGTGTTAAACAGACACTCGTAGCTTCCTCTACTATGGCCGCTGAATTTGTAGCTTATTTTGAGGCATCCAACCATGGGGTATGGCTGCGAAAATTTGTCACAGGGCTGCATATAGTGAGTGGTGTTGAAAGGCCACTGAAGATTTATTGTGACAACAGGTCAGCAATGTTGTACTCCAACAACATAAGCTCTTCAAAATCGAAGCACATCGATATAAAGTTTCTGGTTGTTAAAGAAAGAGTTCAGAGTGGTCAGATTTCCATAGAACACATAAGGACGAACTCCATGCTTGCGGATCCTCTTACTAAAGGCTTAGTGCCTAAGGTCTTTCACGAGCATACTGCTCATATGGGTGTTGTTTTGTTCGATGACACTGCAGTTTAGTGGGAGTTCTTTATGTTGGTGTTCTATGTAAATAAATAAATGAAATATTCTTATGATTGTTTTTTGCAGAATAAAGAATTCAATGTTATTTTCCCTCTGAATGTATTATATTTTGTGCTTGTGTTTTTGCTTTGTGTATGCAGAAAATTTAAGATTGATCTCATAAAGATTAAAGTAGGACCAGTTGGAAATAGGCATGGTAAGATCACATTGCATGTAGTTTCCATGCCACTCATTCACACTTGATCTATGTCATTGAATATATTGGTGCGATGACCATGGAAGGTTTAGTTACGCTTGAAAGTGACAAAAGCCACCATGATCTCATATTGATATAGGAGGTGGACCAGATTGTATCTAAGGAGGAATCTAAAGAAAAATAGCATACAGTTGCGCACTAAAGATATATGATATAATTATCTCAAGTAATATGTAGCCCAAGACACTCACGAAGTGGGTATTTGAACTGGGTCGGCCCTTAATATGTAGCCCAAGTGGGAGATTGTTAGGAAATTATATTTTCTAATAATCATTGTGGGTTACATATTATATTAATAATTATATTGTGCTATTTATATATATTGGGTAAATTAAAGTGATCAGTTAAATATTCCCAAATAGATTTCTAAGTGAGTATGGGCTGAATGAGTGGATACCGGTGTTGGGCCAACTAGGTATAATGGGAGCTTATTGGCCCAATAATAAAGATAAAAACACTATAAGGGTTATGGTCCCCAAGACGTCAAACGACAACCCTAGTTTCTCTTCCCCATCAAGAGAGAGACGGCACACTAAGGAATTCTTTTTTAGGGTGATTTGACTGAGGAAGACTACAATCCCAAGAGATAAGATAAAAGTTATTCCGCTACAATGGAGACATGTATGCCTCCACCTTTATGTTCTTATTTCTTTATGATTTGATATGATGGATCTTGGCTTGTAGGTGATAGTTATTACCAAAGGGTCTAGAGGAATTAAAAATTCCAACAAAAAATTGTTAAGTTTTTTTCACGTGAGAAATAAAAGATTGAAAAGGGACAAACTTATATAAAACAAACTTTTTTTACATTTGAATGTCATCTAAGATAAAGATTTAATGATATGAGGGGAACCATCTTTCCTCCTAACTCAACCACTTGTGAAGAGCATTAAGAAGCATGTTGATAAATATGTAGTTACCACTAATTAAGTGGATAGTGCATTGTAAACGTGGCTATCATGGTAAATGAGTAATTATAAGTTCAAGTCTGAAGAAAAGAAACAAACTATTTTCTAGAAGAGTAGTTTTAAATATTTGAAAATATCTGTTTAGGCAGTGAATAAATAAAACTATGTACTTAAATGCATTTGTGAGTTGTGACACCTCTTGAACAGTAGAGAGTGAATCCTCTCATGTCATTTGACCTTGTGAGACAATCGCTGCAGTTTATAAACAAGTCAACTATTATTCTTTTTTGATGCTTTCTCGGATAATTGTTGATTTGTCTATAAATATCAAAAATCATCCACATAAAGTCATGTGACATGATATGATTCATTCCGATAATGGGTAATATGTGTATGTATGTTTTTTTTTTTTTTTTTGTGTGTATGTATATGTGGGGTGGGATGCTTATATTACAGTAATGTGTGTGTAATTTCATTCAGAAACAACTAACTTACACAAAAAGGAAAGCAGTACTCAAATATACATGCCTGTTCTTCCTCCCAAAACCCAACTTCAACAGAAACCAACATTTGGATATTACCACTAATATTAAAATTAGCAAAAGAGAGAAGACTATGTGCTCCCAAGCTTCACTGCAGCTTGAGGATATTATCTGGTAAAAATAAACTCTTTAACTACCCTCAAAATCACATGATAAGGTTGTTAGTTCAAACCTTGAGATGATGACCTAGCTGATGATGACTCACCCAATGAAACAGAAGCCAGAGATGAAGCCCAAACCTGGGCACTCCTTGCCCTTTCATGAAAATTCCTGGTCTTGCATAGTCTTAGCTTGGTCCAAATCCTCCTCACATCAATCACGTGAAGCACACGCCCCATCACTTGGCTTGTCTCACCAAATATTTGCATGTTCAGATGAGGAATACATGAAACCCAGAATGCTCGGAGACGCAATACGATCTTGGGAAACACAAAAAGGAGTATCCTCAAACAGAGAAACAATACGGCGAACACTAAGTAGGTTTCCTTGCTTGATGTTTCTCTCAGAGACAAACCCATCAATGACTTTGTAGTTGGATTCTCATCACTCAACATACTGCTTAGTTGACTGACAACAATATCACTATTTGCTTTGAATCCTGAGACATGCAGACAGGTCAATGGAGGCATGAGCTTTACATGATAAGATTATTATCGGTTATTGAAGTTTCTCAGAATTCACCTGAGTTGTTAATCAGGTTAAATATGGCTTTCTTAAATAATCCATTGGAAATTTACAAACAAGATTCAGGATGTGCTTACCGGTGTTTCTCTCGTAAAATTCCAAAAGGGAGAGAACATCTTTTGGACCATGATATCTCAACCTTGATGTCTGGTTCACCAGCAATATAGCAGGCAAGCTATGGATTCCATATTTTGAATATAAGCTGCAAAGCAAAAAAATGTAAACATCAACATACATTTATAAAGGTAGCTAACTAAGTATGCTAATCTCTCAGGATTTCACATTCATATATAAGTATATAACATACAAAGTACAAACGGAAAAATATATTCAAAATTGCTTAAATGACACTAGCCTAACCTTGGCAAAGCTGATGATTGCTCAAGAGCAAAATGTTCCACTTGAGGAAACATGGAACTAAGAATTTCAAATTTAGGAAGCATTCTGCGTGAAAATGGGCACCAGGAAGCATAGAAGAGTATGGAAATATATTCAATCCTCCTTCTGCCAGACAAAATTCCTTCTATGAAATTTCTATCCACCTGACAATTCAAAATGAAAAACTAAATATATGTCACCATAATATGGAAATTGGTACAGTTAACGAAACACACAACCAGAGAAGTCACCAAAAAAAATAAAATCTTTAAAACATTTAATTAATTGCTCAAACTGTGAGGCTGAAAGACAAATAAGCATTTTGGGGAACTCTAAATCACAACAATGCAACGATAGAAAAAAAAAAAACACAAATATTTCTCCAAACCAAATTTGTCCCTTTCTTTTTTCCATCACAAAAGAAGTTTTTCTGGAAATTCAAGTGCAGGTGAAGAAATCCTATATTAGAAAGGAATGCAGTAATTAAGAACCATGTAAATAGAATTGACCCATGAACCTAATAATTGGGCGTTGTGTCAAGATGTCATGTTAAGCCCACAACTATCATTCCTAGCTAACCACATAAAAAGGAGACCTCCCAAATCTTTTGATCTTGAACCGGCATGTGAGTGCAACCAAATAAAGAATTTATGTGTCGATTTAATTCAACAGCTAAGTTAATCACATAATATCTTTCAACCTGAGGCATTTGAAGAATTAGCGTAAGGATTTGAGTGTTGAACGGTTATTCCTTGAAATCTTCATTAGCATAGTAAATTGTCTCTTCATATTGCTCTTGGAAGTAGGCCTATGGTTCACTGTTGGTTTAACCAAGTTAAATTTTGTGTTGATTTCTCTTCTTAATTTCAGCTGAGCATATACTTTCAATAAGTTACCTTCTTCAACCAAGTTCCATGCACACCCAAGTTGATTTGGCTCCCCTCATGAGTTAATACAACAACCATAAAAAATAAATCACATGGCTTATTTTCCATGTCAACAAAAGATGACACAATTGATTGAATTAACATCACCTAATGGGGAAGAACTAAGAAGTAACAACAAGTATATAGGTAATGGATGGTCGGTAAACAGCTTCTTTGGAAGAAAGAACATGCTTTTCAATTGGTCAGTTACCCATTGAAGAGAAGAAACATAGTAGTTGTGGTATTATACAATCCCATTCCATGGTTTTACGAAATCAGATATTAGAGCAAGCATTTCTACTTAATCCTGAGGATGTTATAGTCCCTATGGTCATCCTTATGATTTTGGTGTTCAAGATCGATTTACTCAAAACAATCATTTATTTTCATCAAATGAAAGTAACAAGACATATTAATGAATTACTAATGGATTCTGGGTATGTGAAATTTTAGGTGGGTCATCTCTTGGTCGTCGATGACAGGTTTTGCAGTACATACGAGTTTAATTAACCATCTGACCAGGAGATGAGAATGTACTGTCAGTGAGGAGACCCAACAAATAACCCAGGGGAAGTGTGGGGGAGGGGGGAAGAGGAAGAATATAAAACAATGCAGTTTGTTCGGTTTGCATCAATTTTTTCATCAATGGGATTCCTTTTAGGGGCTGAGAAAGAGAAATCAGAGAAAAAAGGGAAAGGAATCAGTAGTTTATCAATGGAAGAGAAAAAAACTATTTTTAATTAGTCAGATCAAGCCTAATCACTTGTTCATATGCTTTCTGTAAGATTTGCCATTTCTTATCAAAAGATGATGGGAAAATGATCACGTGCAACCGTAGGACTAGAAAATTTTCTACATACACGAAACACCTGTGCTTCTTAAGTACTAAAATACCAACACATGTAACACTATTCTTTTTTTTTTTTTGATAAACACATGTAACACTATTCAATTCCAACTAGTCATTACTGATCAGTATTCAATCCAAAAAAAGAAAAAAAAATTTCCCAAAAGCCGTAGTTGCTTAATCAATAGCAATCTTTTGCTAATATTTTTTATTTATTTTTTGGTGAAGGCTTAACAGCCCTAGAAACAACTAAACAATATAAACGTCCCTAATGCTAGTAACAGCACCAATATCAGCAAAAAATAAACAGCTAAGCCCGGGAGGAACATGACTAAACTCCTTATAAATAGAGTTCTGGCTGGGGCAAATCAAATGGTTGGCAAACCAATCAGCACATTGATTTCCTTCACGGTGAATATGTTGAGCCTTGAGATCCCAATCTTTGTTCATCCAAGTCCGAATGCGAGTAACAATATGCGACTCTCTGACATCATTACCTTTACTGGTAAGCAACGTGATCACCGAAGTGGAGTCACTTTCAATAATAAGTTTCCTAAACCCTTTGTTCCAAGCAAATCCCAAACCTTTCAGAATACCCCATAGTTCTGCTGTGAAGTCTGATGCAATACCCACATGATAAGCAAAACCCCCTAGCCATTGACCATCAGATCCTCTACATAATCCTCCGCATGCAGCTACTCCTGGAGATCCTTTGGTTGCACCATCTGTATTTAACTTTATCCATCCATGATCTGGTGGCTGCCATGCAATATGTATCTGAGATAACATGCCAGCCTTCTTCTTGTTGCCTTTATCACCAAAAGCTTGCTCGATATCCAAAGCCATGCATTGCACCTTACGCACAAGAAGAAAATCAGCAGATCCTTCCTTTCCATGATAAACAGCATTTCTATCGTTCCACAACTCCCAACAAGTTAAAAGGAAAATTATATCCCAATTTAGACTGTTGGGTCTTGACCTATCGTTACATATGTTAGAAGACATCCAATCCACCTAATCCAAATCATAGAAAGAAGCCTGTCGCCTGGTTGATAGCATTTTATCCCACACTGTTTTTGCCACAACACAATCTCTCAATACATGAAAGTCTGTCTCATATGCGCTAAGACATCGAGAACAGACAGGATTCGCGTCTGACCATTTCGCAGCCCATGCTCTAGTTGGCAATCTACGGTGCAGACATTTCCACATGAAAATCTTCACTCTCTCTGTACCCTTCCAATGCCAAAGGGCATTCCACACATGATCTGGAATACTATGATTAACAAGTGGAACTCGTTTCTGTAAAAGTACCTGATAGGCATCCTTAACTGTTATTGAACCATGACCCCCAATACTCCATCTTTCTACATCTGATCCGTCATTTACTGTAGGAGGGAGGAAACGAGTCACTATCTCTAAGATATTATGCGGCAGGTAAGATTGAAGCATATTCACATCCCAACAGCCATGTGTTTCTAGAACTTCATTAGCTTTCCTGGCTAGATCATTCCCACTAAGCTCCTTCATACAAACATTTACTAAGGGACCCACATTGGGAATCCAAGGATCAGTCCAGAAGTGGACCGAAGCTCCATCACCAAGTTCTCACACGACATATTCTTTTAGCTCCAACCACACCTTGCAAATATTCCTCCAAAGGAGTGAGTCTCCAGTTTTACTGGTAAAAAGATCCAGCTGATTTCTTCTACCATTATATTTTGCTTTTAGAACCCGCACCCAAAGCGCATCATGATCTGTTTTAATATGCCAAGCTAGCTTACCCAAAAAAGCATCATTCATAACATCAAGACATTTAACTAGATTGGCGGACGGTATGTCTTAAAACAGAATGGAGAAAAGCTATAAGTATGGTGGGGGTTAAACCCGTTGTTATTCCTATGTTCCAGATGGTCCATTTTTAGTCCATTTTTAGTCATTTTCCCCTTCATTTCCCCCACTTCTTCTTGTCCCTTTCTTTTTTTACTTTTATTTATATATATATATATATATATATATATATTATTATTATTATTATTATTATTATTTTTTTTTTTTTTTTATTTTTTTCAACCGTTTTATATCTTTCATGTGGGTTCATCTACCACCGACCCCAATTAATTTGGGATGATGTTGATGTTGATATATGATATATATTTATTTTTTTTAATATATAAAACCGGATCAGCGAAGTAACCCTGCCCCCCCCCCCCCCGTTGAACCCGTGAGTAGGGGTGGCAAATCGTGTTCGTGGGTCGGGTTCGGGTCGACCTGTGTCTGACACGAACACGAATAGATTCAACCCGAACACGACCCGATTAATTATTAGTGTCAAAATTCTCAACCCGAACACGACCCACTTTTTCTGCGGGTTGACACGACACGACCCGAAAAATCTTATAATATAAGTGTGATCCGTTTATTACATGACTCGCCCCAAAAAAGCACCAAATCTGATTGTAATATAACAAAAAAAAAATCTTCAATAAAAAGAAACCTAGAGTGTATATTTTTTTTTATATCATTCAATAAAATTACCATAATAACCTTGAAAAAATAAAAAAAATTATATTTGCGGGTCAGAGCGGGTTCACGGGTTGACCCGTGACCCGACACGAATATTTTCGTGTTATATTTTTCCAACCCGAACACGACCCATTTATTAAACGGGTTAACCCGAACACGAAAATTTCGTGTCGGGTCCGGGTTGGGTTGGCGGGTCGTGTCTTAAATTGCCACCCCTACCCGTGAGTCCTGAACTCAGCCAAGTCGATAACTGAACCCGTGAGTCCTGAACTCAGCCAAGTCGATAACTGGGCCGAGTTTTTAAACAATGGTTAACACCAATGAAACCACCATGCCACCCAGTAAGAATAATCAACTAGTTCTCAATCAACTACAAACAACACAAATGGTATACTTATCTAGATGTTAGAGAAGGTTTTAATTAATTCCCACGTGGTAAATTAATTCCTGCGAAGGCTTTAATTAGATCCCAAATCTTAAACTCACAATAATTACTTCTCTAAATGTTTTTTTCTTAACAAGCCCACTTCTGGTTTGATGCCGTAGGATCCAACAAAACTGACCCTGATGTACCAATTCAGCCAAAAGCACAAATAGTACAATAGTTAATTGTTTCCAAGCAATAACCATATTCATGGTTGTCGTCCTCAAAAGTGGTAATAAAAATCTTCAATGTCCAAGCAGTACAATGAATTCAATTGCTTGCTACCAATTATAAATAAATAAATAAAACAAAATTAGGAAATTATCCCAACATGTTTTCCTTCAGTTTTATATCATTGTCAATATTCCAAATTCAGGAAATTTCAAAAAGATTCCCGGCAAGGAATTGTCTTTGTTAAATGTTATTTCCAGACGTGAACCTGATTCCCCATTTTCACATCATAATCAAATAATAACCCCAGTTCTTCAAACTAGCAAAACATTGAAACAAAATTCAATAAATCAAAAAAAAAAATAACAAAACAATATAAATATGCAGAAATAAATAAATAAAAATAAAAAGCTACCAACCAATCAATACCCATCACGAAAATTACCCCCAAAAATGAAAAATTAAAAAGAGGGCAAATTTGAAATCAGATAAAGAGGTACCTGAAGTGGTGGATTCGATTGGATCAAGATGGGGCACTGAGATTGAAGATTATAGAGAAACGAAGGAGGCTCGGGAAGGCACAAAGGGGAAGAAGACCCAGATGAGGAAGATGCAGATTGAAGCAAAGACATAGCAGTCAAACAAAGGAGAAGAAGCGAAGAAGAAGCCATGGATGGAGGAGAAGACGCCATTGAAGAAGGGTATGGAGAGTAAATACAAGACAAACAAAAGGGTAAAAAGGGGAAACAAAAAAAGACTTTTGGTGTCTCGCGGCGGCGGTGGCGGTGGCGGTTGCGGTTGTGAAATGAAATGGATGAGGTTTGGTTTGGACGTTTGGTTTGGTTTGGTTTGGTTGGGTTGGGTGGTTTGGTTCTAAGAAAAGAGAGGCAAAGGACAAGCAAGAAACCTTTCCCAATTTCAAGCTCGAAATTGGAATGATGTATATATTTATGGTTCTGGTTATGCACTTTCTCTCTCCCTTCCTTTCTCTCTCTTTATCGGAAATTCTGATACCATAGCTTTCTCTCTCCTACTCCGAGTATACCTCGTGTGCGCTTGCTTGCATAAGCATCATTTTTTTATAGCATTTTTTTTTTATAAAAAAGAAAAAGAAAAACATTTATGTCAAATAACAATGTTATTATGGAGATGAAAAGGAAAGATAATTTTGTTTAATTTGAGCATAAGTTCCTTGACCAAATAGTGTAGATCGCACGCAAGACTTTTTCTTCTTTTGATTAGTGATCTTCATTATATTTTATAGTTGAATGTATAATATTTTGTTTGTCAATTTTTTTCTTTTTTTATAAAATAAAGAGCATCGTTTAGGTGATTTATTCTTAGTGTATGAATTTTTTATTTTTTATTTTTTTTATAAAAGTGGTGGACAAGGCCGAAAGAAATTACATAGAAAGATGTTGCATGTCAAATGTCACATCCTCCATTAACAACTTAGATCTAAAAGCATTCTATAATGAAAAAATACTAACAGGGAGAGAAAAAAAAAATCAACTCTTCAACCTAGAAAGTAAAATCTAGCTTGGCTAAACTATCCGTGCAATCAAGGAATATACTCCACGTAAAGATGATCAAAAATCTGAGCAGTAATTTTTATTCGACTAATCAAAGATGAAAAATCACACAGATCTGATTGAGTCTCTAAACAGAGTAGAGCTTCTTTGCAATCACTTCCAAGCCAAATATTAGAACAATTCAGCTTACTAGCAAGCTTGAGACCTTGAAGCAAGCCCCACAATTCAGCTTCCAAGGCAGAGCAGGGGCCTATGTTGAAGGCAAAATCACCCATCAAAACTCCAGAGGAGGAGCAATTGAAACCACCACTGGCACCTTTATTACTAGATATATTGAAAGCTCCATCAACAAATAACTTGGTACTGGTATAATAGTCACACTGCCCAGAAAAACCATAGGAGCTAGGTGATTAAGGTACAACCGAAAAAGAGCCAGCACTACTACTATTCGTCATATCAGCCAAGTATAACATAATTTAGCGAATTGGATCTTAAGGCCTAGAGAACAGCTCATCGTGAACTGTAGAATTTTTCCATTGCCAGAGAAACCAGCAGGTCACATAAAACACTTCTTTCCAATAAGGCCATAAATTTATGAAGATTGGTTGAAAAAGATTGAGTTTAAACCACTCTAAACCATCTGCAGCAAAAAAATTAGGAGGAGTATTTCCAACAAACTATCTCTCCCAAATATTCCGAGTAACATTACAATCTCTAATAGTGTGGATAATTGTTTCTTGGCAAATATGAGAAGAAGGACAATGAAAATCCCCTCCACTCTAGTGATAAGTTTTGTTTCTGACTGTTCAAGCAAGACATCCATAAGAAGACTGCAATTTTGAAAGACCATTTCCACTTCCAAATTGTAGACTAAAGTTTATCCCTATAAGTGTTAGTCTCTGTTAGATGGCAATAGGCATTTTTCACCAAAGATTTACTTGGGCTACTCCTCTTCCAATTAAGGCAGTCAGCAATATCACTAGAGGCAGGAGGAGCAATTGCTTTCAACTTGTTGAGAGTTTAATTATCAAAAAGGGCTAAGACATAATTCCACTTCCAATCACATGTAATAGGATCAACAATATCACAAACTTTGTATAAAAGATCAGAAGTATGGGGATTAGATAAAGCAAGGTCGAATAAGTTGCTTTGCCATCCTCCCCAACAGTCAATCCAGAATAAGATAGATCTACCATTACCAAGTACCCACTCTAAATGCTGAAGCATTTTGTTTATGGCTGTACAAATATTCTTCCAATGAGAAGAGTCACTGTTTTTTGCAATCAAGCTACGGTTGGGATCATGATTCCTTCCGTACTTGCCAAATAACACCTAGGCCTAGAGACTATTCTGGTCATTAATAAGTTGCCAAGCAATTTTTTGCATAAAAAGCTTCATTTTGGGTTCTAAGATTGATGATGCCTAGACCACCACATTGCCTACGAAGGCACATTTGTTCCCAAGCTACATAGTGGGCTCTTCGCTTAGAATTTGAATCTCCCCAAATAAAACTACGTTGTAGTTTTTCAATGTCTTGACAAACATGAATAGTGAGTACATTATTCTGCATGTGAAAGCAAGGGATGGCTGAAATAACACTCTTGGCTAAGGTGATTCTTCCCGCAAGAGATAAGCACTTAGATTTCCAGCCATGGAGCCTATTCTACACTCGAGAGATGACATCAGCATAATGGTCTTTTTTTACTCTAACATGTCTATCAAAGAGCCCAAAGAGCAACCAAGATTGTTGACCTTTTTGAAGCCACTAACAGTGGAAATAACATTCGCAGTATCCATTTGCACATTCTTAGAAAAATAAATACAAGATTTTCTAAGCTCACACATTGGCCAAACATCTTTGAGAACTTATCCAGACAATGAATAATAGAGTTCAATTGACTAAGAGAAGCTTCAGCAAAAAGAATGATATCATCAGCAAACATTAGGTGAGAAATATGGGGCCCAGATTTGCCATCTTTAATTGGAAGCCAATTCTTCATCTCCACTTCATCCATGATTAAATGGGTGCATTTCTCCATGCAGAGTACAAAAAGATAGGGGGAGATGGGGTCCCCTTGTCTAATTCCACGCTGAGAATGGAAACCCAGGGTTCTAGCACCATTCCAAATGACCTCCAGGTAAGGACTAGTAACACAACCTATGATAGCTTCCACCATATCACCTGGTAACTTCAGATCACATAGAACTAATATGATAAAATCCTAGCTAAGCTTGTCATAAGCTTTCTCTAAATCAATCTTGATGGAAAAGAATCTTTTCTTACCTTTCATTCTATGCATAGAATGAACAAGTTCTAGCGCAATGATGATATTATCCTGGATGTGTCTCTTGGAAACAAAATTGACCTGATTATAAGAAATAATATTCCCAAGAAGATGTTTAATTTTGTTAGCTAGAATTTTGTTAAGCCTCTTATAAGTTGTGTCAAAAAGAGCATTAGGTTTAAACTGCTTCATCAAACATGGTTTGTCAATTTTGGGAATTAGAGCAATAAGCGAGTGATTTATTCTCTAATTTGATCTGGATGATGGGGATAGAAATCATACTATTATAGATTTGAGTTTTGAGAAAATTCCAATTCCTATGATAAAATAAAGTAGGGAATCCATCGGGGAAAGGGGCTTTCAGAGGGGCCATTTGGAAAAAAGCTTTTTTCACTTCATCAAGAGAAATATTTAAGGAAAGCAAGTCAATTTGTTCCTCCATGAGAGCTGGCCAAGTGTTTCTGGTTTGGTGCCAAATGTTATCATTGATTCCCTCCTTGAATAGATTTTGGAAGAAGTCACGAGCTAGAGCAATTAGCTCCTCCTTTCCAATCACCTAGTGACCAGCATCATTTTGAAGCTTTACTGTTTTATTTCTTTTTCTACGGATTAAAGTCGTGGTATGGTAGAAATGGGTGTTTCTATCACCATCTCTAATCTAGTCACCCCTGGATTTTTTATACCAAATCTGCTCCTCCTGATCTAGAATATTCATGAGCTCCCTCCTCAAATTAGCTTCCAACTTCTCTAGATGATAACTACCTTTAGTACTGAGCTGCTGGTGTATGCCATCAATTTGAGAAATAACTCTATTTTTCTATGGTGTGTAAACCCAAAAACATTTTGTTCCATTCCTTTAATAGTGGAATAAAGGAATTCAAGCTGTCTAAGAGGCCAGACAAAGAGTTACAATTGGCTTTAAGAAAGAAGCTAAATCTGGGGTCATTTTTCCTAGTAGCTATAAATCTAAAATGACACTTTCGTCAACAAGTATCCTCTTTTTCCAATCTAAACAGAATTGGGCAGTGATTAGAGAAAAGCCTAGAGAGTTATGACATCAGATTCCTCAAAGGTAGCTCTCCAAGAATCATTAGCCACTACTCTGTCAAGTCTTTTATAAACCCAATCTAAGTGGAAGAATTTAGGCCCTTTCCAAGTAAATCTATTACCACCACCACCCAGGTCCAAAACACCACAAGCACTGAGGACATTTGCAAAACAATTATAGCGATTATAGTCCACAGGGCCACATCCTCTCTTCTCAGAAGCCGAAGAGATTTCATTGAAGTCCCCTGAGATAAGCCAAGGATCATTCATATTTCTCCCAATATGCTTCAGCTCTTCCCAAAGAAATCTGCGTTTATCTTCTTGGGCATTTGCATAAATAGTCGTCCAACAAAAACTTCTCTTATCAGGAAGCTCAACCCAACAATGAATTAATTGGTCGTGCTTCACAAGAAGAGTAACATTTATTTCATTGGGATTCCACGTTACCCAAATGCCACCAGCAAAACCGTAAGCATCAGCAATAAGGTAATTAGAGAAACCTAAACTAGGAATAATATTGATAGTTTTTTTACCACTAGCTCTAGGTTCCAAAATAGCAGTCACTCTAACCTTGTATTTCTTACGAAATTTATTGAAGGTACTCTTGAATTTTTTTTACAGCACCTCTATAGTTCTAAGTAAGAACATTCATAAGGAAATTTGGGGTTGTTGCAAGATTGCAAAGTTTTTGTTACTCAAATCTTGTGCTTCAATAGCAACTTTCAGAAGTTCAGCAGTTCCCTCAACACAATCAGTAACAATTATGTCATTAATGGATTAAGTCAGAGTTGCACAACGAGACAAATCCACTTCCATACCTATTTGTGCTTCTACCATCTTTGGGGCTTCTCCCATAACTTGATCAGGGTCTTTGGCAGAGTTATCAAATACCATGGTATAAAAAATTTGGTTATTGATGGGTTGTTTAGAGCTACTAGCCAAAGAAGAAGGTTGAACTACCACAATTGAGTCAAAACATAAATTGTCTTTCTGCTGCCCAGGAGCAATTTGGGTTGAGTTCATATTGGAATCTTGTAACTTTGAGCTGCTTTCTGAAGAAAGTTTTGAAGGGGGAAGATGGTGAGCTACTTTTTTTTTAACCGAAAGAGACCTGGAAGAAGATTTCTTAGAGAAAGCCATCAAAGGTGTGGCTCCAGATGCTTTATTAGAGGGGCCAGAAGCCACAACTGTAAGCTTCATCCCAGATGCAAGGGAAGGTATTTTGTGACTCGAAGAGAAGTTTTCCTTATTTACTATAGGGGGTGACATAGCAGCAGAAGATTGCTTACCAGTGTTGGCTTTCATAATATTTTTCTCTCTACTAGTAGCTGTCTTTGGACTAGACATATTCTTTTTATTAGATATGTCATCTCCAAAAGTTCTACTATTAATTGGGTCATTTTTCTGATAAGCTTGTTGGGTTTTTTTCCTTCGTTGAACTACCATCCAAGGTCCCACACCTTGCGGTAAATAATTTTTCACTTGTTGTTCTGAAAGCTCTTCAGTATTGGTCATTGGAGCTGGTTTGGCATAATCTGGGCATGTATCAAAGTTATGCCCATGACGACCACACTTGAGACAAATAAGGAAGAGACCTTCATATTCAACTTTTTCCTACTTCCATCCATAATATATTCACCCCTCAACGATTTAGAGAGGTCTATTTCTATACAAACTCTAGCAAACCAGGCTCTGTCCCCGATAGATGTGGTTTTGTCCACTTTAAGGACTTTACCTATCACTATTCCTAGATGATTAAGAAAAGGAAACTCACAGTACTCTTGTGGAATACCTGGCAAACAAACCCTAGCTGCTACTTTGTGGATGTTGGCTTTTTTAGGATCAAAGCAGGGCTCCTATTTTCTGGTTGCAAGGCAGTATCCCAGAATAACCCAAGGTCCACCCGTGATGGTTAGGTTGAGATCTTCAAGACTGCTAAGTCTTACTGAAAAATTTTGTTCCCAAGATCTGCAACCGTTATACTTCGAGCTTTAGCCCTAAGCGACTCAAACTTCTTTTTCATAAATCTAACACCGATCTTCTTGCTCAGGAGCTTTACTGTAACACCCTATGTGCACCTAGTGTATTATTATTAATTATGACATTAAGCATTGCGAGATTATTAACTAATCAAAGCGAAAATGCAAATAAGCCTTTATATATATATATTTGTAATCTAATTTCGTAATCAATTAACTCCGTAGACTATTTCATTAACTTCCTTAATGATATATTGGACAGAAATAATGGCGATATTTACTTGATTAACAACCAAGTTAATAAGCTCTTTGTTCATACTTGCGCAAAGAATGTTTAGAGGATTACTCCAAGGGTTTACGTAATTTATTGGGGGAGGGGGACCCTTGCATTGGTAACACTTAAGTCGTTGATGAGAAAACCACATATACTTTTAATTGAAACAATCTATTTACACTATATCAATGCTACCATTAAACAAATCTTTTAATTTTAAGACAAAAATACTTATATTACTCAATCCTTATCATCAACACCATTGCTCTCACCACTATCATCATTGGCCACCGTACCATTGGAGGTGGTGGACAATAGTATATTAAGGAATATGAATATTTTTGTTTTAAATTTGATATATATATATATATATATATATATATATATATATATATATATAATTGATGAAATAATATAAAATAAGTAGGTTAATTGTTTCAATAAAAATTCTATGGTGGTTTTCTAAAGAAAGACTTAAGTATACATCGATAAGTTGTAACTTGTCAAAATAAATTAATAAATTATTATTCAAACCCAAATGAAGCTTTATATCAATGTGAATGTTGCTAAAATTAGATCGAATAATAATTTAACATGACATTCAATTCTGGTTGAATAATATCAATTATTCTAATTATTTGATCGAAATGGAAGATTTCACAAAAATAATTCTCATAGAATAATCAAGGGTTTTATAAGAGTTATGTTGTAGGAAAATTGTTTGTGTTATGTTATAGAGATTCATTTTGCGTGCCAGAGTTTTTTTTTTCCTGCGAGCCCCACAAAATGTTGTGAGTGTAGGAAATTTTTTCTGGTCATGTTAAATTATAGATGATAAACCCAATAATCAAAATGTATAAAAAAATTTATTAGTAAAAAAATATTAAATAAAATTTTTATAATAAGCTTCTTCATCAGATTAAATCAATCAAATTAACCAAGCTTTCTCTTAGTCAAAATAATGTAGTAGTTAAATTTAATTTTAAGACAATATTTTAACAAAATATACGTCAAATTTAAGGTTAAACTTCTCACGCGCTCGATTTTATCCACGCTTCACATTAATGCTCAACATTTTAAACCGGCTTTCGTCCGGGATCTTTCGGAATATATCATGGGAAGGGTGTTTTTCTTTTTAAATAATATAATTTATATTATTTTATTCTTACAATGAAGTTCGACCCATACCTTTATTTATTTTATTAATTATCTCTTTTTTATCTTTATATTTCTCTCTTTTAAAATGACACAACTTTACATGTTTAAATTAACACACACTTTACCCATATATTATACTCATTTTCATTTTGAGTCATATGTTAGTCAACAAATAAAAAAAATGAAAAATAGAAAAAAAATAAAGTGATAATTATTTTACCTTATTAATGATCTAATTGTATTAAAAATTTGGTATGCTTTAGATACGCAATTATTCTAAAAATATAATAGTATTTGCTTTTCGAAATTACTCGTGTAATTGATAAATGATAGATAAAATAATAATAAAAATATTAAAAGGGTAAAATGATTCTAAACTGAAGCTACATATAAAGCAAACAAACCCAGCCCTTGTTTCTCTGTGACTCTGATTTGAATCTCAACACCTAACGCCAAAAGGGAATTAGGGTTTTAGGAATCAACAATGGATTTGACAACGGAGAAGAAGGAATTAGAGAGCAACAACAACAATAACAACAATAGCAGCAATAACCCCGAAAGTGCCCATCAAATTGTAGATTCTTCTTCTCAATTGGCACCTGATGGTAACAATAACTCTAACAAAGAAGCCGAAGAGCGACAAGCTCGTGAACTCAAAGCTGGTCTTCACCCACTCAAGGTTCCTCTCTTCCTCTTCCATTTCTCTCTCTGCTTCCAATTCTTCACTACCAAATCGGTCAAACAGTACAATAAACCTTTTTTTTAATTATTTTTTATGTATTCGTTCATTTTTTAGGGAAAATTTTGACTTTGAACCTAATTTATGGTTTGTGTGTGTGTGGCAACAAAACAGCATGCAATGCTTGAATTGAAAAGGATAGGGATTAACGACCTCGGATTTTTTTTTTAATTTCTTTTTTAAAGAAATTGGGCGATTTAAGGGCATGACTGAAATTTGCACTGATATATGTGATAGGAATATAGTCTGGGTTTTGGGTATCTATTATTTATCCAGGAAGATTCTGAAGAAATCAAAATTTGGGAATTTTTTTGTTTGTTAAGGTTTTGAATAAGAGTAGCTTGCATTGTTATATCAATATGACTTTAGAAGTGATTTTAATTCTGGAACAGTTGGTTTAGTGTTGTTATATTGGCTGTGTTAGATTGTTCTTGTAGCAGATATATGAGAGATGGTTATGCGCTTTTGTGTAGATTCAGGCTCTTAATGATTTGAAATTCTTGTTGATTCTTTGTGGTGGTTATGTTTATTTCCCTATCTCTTTTTCCCCTGGTCAGAGGCTCTTAGGGCAGTTTGACATTTTGGTTGTTTTATTTTCTGTTGGTTATTTCTATGAGCAGCATAAATTTGTATTTTGGTACACGCGTCGAGCACCTGGAGTTCGAAATCAAACATCATACGAGGACAACATAAAGAAAATTGTTGATTTCAGTACGGTAAGATCTTTGCTATATTGAGGGCTGTAATTCAATATAAATTCATACTCCGTTGTTAATTTCTGTACTTTGGCAATTGTTTGTATTAATAGGTTGAAGGATTTTGGGTCTGCTATTGCCATCTTGCTCGCCCTTCTTCTTTGCCTAGTCCAACAGATTTGCACCTTTTTAAAGAAGGGATTCGTCCATTATGGGAGGTAGATATTTAAAAGCCTTAGCTAAAGTTGCATTTTCTTGTTGATTGAGAATTTATGAGCTGTTCTGTTTTGGAGGGAGAAACGGAGAGGGGTGTCCATTAGATTTCTTTTAAGTTGCAATGACATGCTGCATAAATTTTTTTTGAAGGACTCTGCAAACTGCAATGGTGGGAAATGGATTATACGATTCAAGAAGGTTGTCTCAGGTCGTTTTTGGGAGGACCTGGTAAGTTGAAATATTTTCTTCTGATGCTTGTTTTGTCTCCCTTGGTACAATGCCTGGCAAGATTATGGGTAACATGAATACTTTGATTTATTGAGTGATTATTTGTACTTCCACTAAATAGCTTTACTGAAAATTTGGTTTTTGATAGATACCAAAGACATGGACTGATACTTGTAGTTGATCAGACCTAATGGGATAAGTCTTGTATGTTGTTCATATCTAAATATTCCATTAAAATATACCATATTCAAGTAAAAATGGGCCTCAAATGTTTTTTGTTGTTGATTATCACCATAACTGAAACTGAAGACAAATGCCTTGTTTTAGATTCCAATTTAGAATTTAGAATTTTATCTCTGAATTGCACTATTTGTAAAGTATGATTTCTATGTTTCATATGGTTGTTCACTGTGCATTCATATGAGCTTAACATGGTTTCAACTTAACAGTTTTGTCATTAAGTTTGGGGTAGGGAAAGATTGTAGAAGCCTCTGTAAGCAGTTTCTAAAATAAGGAAAATGAAAAACACATGTTAATTTAAGTTCAAAAATGAATTCTTGTACTTCTTGCTGATGTGCCGTGGGAGCTAGTATGTACTATATACTGGACCAGCAGGGCCTACATTTCTTGTTTAAGATTTGTGGGATCTTGAGTGCTTATTTAACCAATTTCTGATTTCACCTTTAGATAATAGTTTACCAAAAAGTGTATATATTCTTAAACTGGTGTTAGAATAAGAAGTCTTATACCAGATCTTAATCATTGATTTGCTTGCATCTAACGGCTCACATGTCTAATAAATCAGGACCGTTAGATATAAATAGAATCCATGGCCAATATGTTAGATTAAGAATGTAACTTACACTAGTGTCAAATGATCCTGACACTATATATATTAATGAGTAATTTTCTATGAAAGAAAGTTTGTGTGTTCCCGATAACTCTAGGAGGTAGCATTTTAAAAATGGATTTGGAAAGTAATTATATTTGCCAATTTCCAACAATTTGTTTTCATGGAAACCATAGTTATTAAATGCGGATTGCGGCCAACCCTCAAAACCGCTATAGCATTATTGTGGGTTGCGGAAATAGCGGAAAAAATATATATTAAAAAATAAAATTATATTATATATATATATATATATATATATATATATATATATATATATAAGGCTTGTTGTTTCTCAAGCTGCTTGAGATAACTTTATCTCCGGCTACTAAATCATAACCGTACAAAGATGGATCGATGGTGATAAAGGAAAAGAAATAAAAAAGGAATCATAACCATTCAAAAGTAAATTAATTAATATAAGGAAATATATAAATAAAACGACGTAGTTTTGGGGTGGACGAAGATAAATATATTTCAAACTGCTTGAGAAATATTTTTCTCATATATATATGTGTGTGTGTGTGTGTGTGTGGGTAACATAATAAATTATTAAAAAAATAATAACACCTAAAAAAATACAAATAATAAAAAAATATAAAGATAAATAATAATAATTTTTTTTAAAATAAAGGCAGAGTTGACGTGTTACCTCTTAGCAATAAGTGTCCAAACTTTAGCTATAGTTGTACTACCTTTAGTTGTAACTATACTTTACTGATTTACCAGATTTATCTCAGTTACTTTACTGTTTTACCGTAGTTACCTTTTCATGATGCATTTTTTCTTTTCTTTTTTGGGATACAGAAATAGTTTTACCCACTGTTACTGTAAATAAGATTAGCCAATTTTTGTGTGTAAGGAAGGATTTCTGTTTTCCTTTTTGTTTGGTAATGAGCAATAGCACATAAGCACCTGGTTGTTTTAAAATATATTTTCTTCTACTGTTGAGTAGTAGGACGGTTAAGCCTAATGTGAAAGGACTTTTCTAATGGGTCAATTGGAAATAATTCTGTGTTTACTGTTCTACATGACTTGCTTCCTGAATCCTGTGAGCCCTCTTTTATTTAGACAAGTTTTCTAAATATAACAGGTACTCTATCCATTTATCATAAACCTTGATATCAACTTCTCACTGCTTTCTGGGATACAGCTATTATTAGATCATCTATCTAAAATGGTTTTAAATGTTCCTGGGTGAATAATGCTGATTCTTTGGACATTAATATAAACAAAATGTAATGGCAGTTTAACAAATGATATGCTTTTTATTTGGCCGAATAAATTTTTCCACCTGATTTTGTTGATACAAAGTCTTTCTTGCACTTTGTAAGTTTATCTATGATGGCAAGTTACAGATCAGCCAAATTACCACTTGGAATCTCTTTTGCTTGATGAATTTGACTTCATGATTTATACCTTCGATTACTATTATATTTCTGTCTTCTATTGGAGACTTGAAATGTGTAATGATATTACATGGCTAAGTGCAGGTTCTTGCCTTAGTCGGCGACCAATTGGATTATGGAAGTAACATATGTGGTGCAGTATTAAGCATTCGTTTCAATGAGGATATATTGAGTGTCTGGAATCGCAATGCATCTGATCATCAGGTTGGCATTATCAGTTACCCTATTTGTTTTCTTGTGTGTACGCGCCTGAGTGCCCAAATTTGATTTATGCTTGTCCTTGATAATATTCCACCCGTCCTGGTTAGTCAGATTTAACGGGGAGTGATTTATGTCCCTTGATAATATTCCTGCTCTCTCATTACAGGCTGTAATGGCTCTAAGAGATTCAATTAAACGTCACTTAAAGCTTCCTCACAGCTACGTTATGGAGTACAAGCCCCATGACGCCTCTCTGCGAGACAATTCATCTTACAGGAACACTTGGTTGAGAGGCTAGAGATACAACTGTGTTGTTCATGCTGGCACAGCTTTCACTCAGCCAGTTAATCATTGGCTTCAGTCTTATGATGGTGTTGGGGTGTTTTCCAGTGCTGGTTTCTGTCTTTTGAATTCATGTATGACAGCAACATTGTGACTGATTTTAGTAGTTTTATTTGGTTACTTAAAGGTTCACTCTATAATTTTGTGTAATGTCTTGCTCCGTTGTTGTAAATGAAGTTGCTCGTTCTGTCGCTTTTCACCTAGCTGAAGGAGAGAAGCATGGCTTTTCATTCAGATGATAGATTACACTTATAGCACATTTTGACAAAAAGGGCATTAATCCATGAAAGTGGAGACGTATTATTAGGGGATTATTAATATGAATAACAGTTCATATGAATAGTACTGCAATAAAAACCTTTTCTCACTGGATTAGGTGCATTGCATGGATTATAAAAACCAAGTCTTTGGCTATTTAAATTTAAATTCTTTTCAAAAAACTTGTGCCATTGATTTTAATATATTGATGTACAAATAAAAAACAAAGAAAGTTTGTAATTGATGTCCGGGAAGAGACTCCCTTGACACTTGGCATTGCTTCCTTTCATCCACGAGGAGGGAGCTTGCCCGACGATTTTTGATCTTGGATAAGTCCTTTAGGTCCTTCAAGGGGTATTCGCCCTCCCTTACTTAATAGGAAGAAGGAGCGCATATTGTTGAACAAGCCTCATTCACGTGGGTACGAAGGACACGTCAACAGCCAAATGCTTGCCAACAAAATAAAGAAAATCATGGAAACCCTATTACAAACAGGGTGTAAAGAGATGTCAGAAATGTCCACTACTTTGATGGAGAGTTTTCTTTAAAACTGCTTCATCATGTAGAATGGCGGGTCCATCGTTTATCTGAAGGTCTTTGCCGAATGAAAAAAACGCACCTTCGAAGCGAAGGCATGATTCCTGCGATCAGGAGCTGCTTAACAGCATTGAGAACAGTAGATCAGAATCTTTTTTTGAGGATAAAAAAAGTGAACCAACACTGGGATCTGATCATAGCCGCAGTGAAGTGTTGGGATGCAAAGACGATGGTTTTTAGATTCGGCAAAGATGAGATGTGTCCCACACTTGAAGAAGTACATCGAATTTGTGAGATACCCCGTAATGTCCTTTTTGTACCTCGAAAAACTGAAACAAATCCTTTTTGATCTGAAAAAAGAAGGAGTCGCTATTGGGCTCACGAAGAAAACGACATTGGAATTTGTAACAATCCAGGCTAAATAAAAGAAAGCTATTCCCGATCCTTCTGTTGTCACACGAATTGCTCCTTGTTTAATCCGCTCTCGCTCTGTGAACAAGAAAATGAATTGCTATAGAGGAATAGCACAAGGTAAGGCTCAATGGAGGAATAAGCGGTGTTCTCTTATCGGCTGTTGCCGTTGTTGCCACTGTTTTCGGAATAACAGCTTTTGGTGGCTGTTCATGAAGATGAGACAAAGCTTGCTTTCAATATCAGAAAGAACCTCTTTGAGATATGAGGTTCCGGAGTAACCTTGTCTGATAAGGATATGGATTTGGATAGGCCGAGAGAAAGTGGTAGGGTATAAGAGGCTAAAAAAGAGCTGTGGTGGGGAGAGTAGCGCTGCAAAGGAGAAGAAGCGCGCTGCAGGAGCGAAGCCAGTGATTGATTGATGTACCGAAGCCGGTCCTCTAGCTTTCGCATCTCTTTAGTTTAGTAATCCGCTTCGGATCGATCTGTGCCTTGATCTCTGGCCATGAGATTCCTCCTGGCGAGGAGGGCCGAGAATGTTATGTCACAAGGACCAACGATGATCCTATCAGAAAGGAGAAGGAGGAGTAGAAGCTGGTGTGCAATTTCTCATATTCAGACGAGAAAGCAAAGAAAGTACATACTTGGACTAAGTCAAAAGCAAGTGCTGTGGTGTACGACAAGCCTCAATCCCAAGAAAATAATGAATGTAACCTAGATCCTTCATAGAGAACTCTGAAGAGAGTCTAGAAAGAAATGAACGAAGAACAGCTAATGAAGAACCTGTAAAAATGATATCATCCACATAGAGCAGAAGAATCACTATCTCAGAGGAGGATCGCCAGATAAACATCGAGGGATCAGCTCGACTACAGCTAAAACCCAAGGCAACAAGTGAAGAGCTAAAACTCTGAAACCAAGCTCGTGGAGCCTGTCGTAAACCATAAATCGAACGATGTAACTTACAGACATGTTTAGGACGAGCAGGGTCAACAAAGCCTGGTGGCTGAGCCAAAAAGACTGATTAATTCAACTTACCATGTAGAAAGGAAGTGGAAGCTCACGAGACAAAGTAGACGAAGAAGGGAACTAATCCCATTAAACGGCTTAGCTTAAAGAAATCCCCGATTGGACTCTCGAGTGGCTACTAGTGGTGCGGTTAGCTCTGTTGATGGAAGAGAAGACCCCGAATAGAAGGATCTCGCCGTTGGTACTACTCAAAATGTGAATCTGACCGTATTTAAGGTGATATGGAATATCTCGTAAGTGGATGATTTTATGGCTTGACTTGGGTTAGCTTCCACTACGGACTTCCTATGTGTCTTCCTAGCTGAATATGAATCCGTGTCGATTACAAATCCTAACGTCTACGCTACGAGCCCATAAGCTACTAAGCAAGAGTCTCAGCCCTTCTAAAGTGTCTCCATTCCTTAAGTCTTTTCGTAAGGTAAGCCAATTCTTTCGAAATTGAATGCACCGGACCCCTAATAGAAGGTCTTTCTTGGGCAACTACGATTTGTAAAAACATCATTCATAATAACTGCCTTACATCGAAGGAATCGCTTCATTAACTAACTATTGAGTGCGCTTATTGGCCATATCGGTTATTGCTAGATTGAATGTTTTTCGGATAAATCGATACTCAAAAGGGAAAAGCTGCGTGGATACGGACAAAAATAGACACCAAAGCTACATCAGCAAGCACTCCCCAACTTTTATTATATTCTCACTTACCGCTCGAGAATGAAGAAATAGCTGACTTAGAACCAAGTAAAAGATTCCACTTAAATATGCACATTGACCTCTTTCCTCCTCTCTTACGAGCCACTCTTTCACGGGGATTATGCTGAACATCAAAATGATTGTATTTTAGGAACCTTCTGCTTTCCTTTCTGGGATGCTACGTTGAAAGAAGAGTTCTTAAAAAGACCTCTCCAAGACAAACTATTTATACTTCTTTTCTTGTCATCGAGCTATCTATGACCACACAAAGGATGCTATAACTGACAAAGTATAGTACGTAAACTAAACTCTCGATCCTGCCATCGATAGAATTGGATTTGAACCAATATCTCCGCTATCGCGTGACTTCCCTGTTAGTCGATCGCGATCCCACCCACCTTCCCCTATGACCTATGAAACGGGCACCCTACCCTATGTTTAACAGTTCAAAAATGAACCCTCGTTTTTTCGACCGGAAATTTGATATTTAAAGTAAACAATGCAATAAATTTTCGGAAAGAACAAATCCCCCCCAATCCCCCGAGAAATGAGCATTAGCTCTTTCTATAAGATTAAAATAAAGGGTCCGTCGACCCACAGTAGTTTGTCTTTAAATTTAGGGCTTTCTTTCGTGGAGATCTACTCCTATCCTTCCTATCTATCCTAAGTAGATTGCTTTTTCTTTTTTGTGTTTGCATGTATCATGTTTCTTATGTTATTATTATTATATATAATAAAGTAGTACTGTATTGTAAAAAAAATGTGCTGACTGGAGTTTTGGCCGTCTGAAAAACCAAACCCTAAGTTCAGTTCGTGTGTTTGTTTTACGTGAGCGCGCTTCACTAGTGTGCGTAGAAAAAACACACATAATCATAAAAGTGAAATGACTTAAATAGAGAGATTCGAAGAAGCTACGATTGACACTTGAGATTTGCTTGGTTTGTGCCCGGAGAAGATCTCAAAGAAGGAGCTCCGGTTCATGTTCATATTCGTCCCGGCTCTTTGAAAGGTAGCAAAGCAAGTAGCTAGCGAAGGACATTAGGACACCTCCCGCCCAGAGGTAGGCATCGATTCGTTATGACCGATAACAAAAAGAAGTAGGAGAATACGGTCGATGAAGAAGGGTCCCATTCCTTACAACGATATCAATCCCTATTTATGATTTATGATCGTGAAAGCCCATAAAGGAAAGCATAGGGTCGTCTTCCATTGGTACTCTAGTCGACAGAGTTCATGCGTAATGCGTAAGGAGTCATGTCATCTCTGGTCAATACTATAAGAGAAGCGGGTAGGTTGAATACATATCAATAGGTCTATCTCCTTAGTCTATGTTTATGGTATCAGACTCGCAAGGACTAGACCAACTGTAAGATTTCCCCCTGATGGTGATCTCCTTCCAACCTTAGATCCTAGGGCGGCACTTGATGATGGTGATCATTTTCATGAGGACCAACCCATAGAGTTCCAGTCGGACCCCATGCTAGGGTTCCAGATAGACACAACAGGCGTTCACCACAACCTCCTAGGTATGGTCATGAGGATTTAGGAGACATTACTAGGAGAGTCAAAGTTGATGTCCCTGAATATGATGGAAAGTTGGACCCTAATATCATATCTTCACAGATTGGTATGGCATGTCTGACATAGAGCGTGTTCGTTTTGCCAAGATGAAGTTAATAGGATGTAACCTTTCAGCCAGCGGGCCTTGATGTCCGAGAGGGAAGGGCAGCCAACCGAGCTCAGAAAGCGAAGCCATCGCCTCCAGTTATTCCAGGGGTTAGGAATCTGAACCGGCTCGGCTCCCTTTTTATTGGTCGAGTAGCTTTCCGTGGTCTGGGGCTGCCAAGTCTATTGAAAAAAAAAAATTGAAATAATAACTGACGACGTCTTTTGGGCCTCCCTTCCATGATTGGCGGATTAGATTACAGCGGCTGACTATACCCCTACTCTTTCTATTAGTAAGTTTGGGTGCCTAAAGGATAGGCTTTCCCCTTTTATTCGAGAAGTTACAAATCCTTCATTTCATCTCCCTAGGCTAGTAACCCGATTCAAAAGTAACTAACCTCTCTGGAAGTCCTTTCTTCGGTAGTTATTAAAAAGTGGAGAAGTGCCTTTTGAAAGCCCTTTTCTTGTATAGAGCGCTGCTTTTGGAGTTCTTTTCTCGATTGGACCCTCGATAAGACCAGACCTGATCTCGAAATAAGCTTACCTAAACGTCACTTATAGAGTGGATTGTTGAAAAAAGAGTGGAAAGAAGGCAAGAAGCGTCCCCTATCACAGATGAAGTAAGACGTACAAGATGCATTTAAAAGGCCTGCCGTAGGTCATAGCCGGAGCGGATCTTTACCTTTGAAGTGGAGAGGAGCCGGAACGGATTTACTTTTCATTAGATCTCCCGATCAATCAGATATGCGATGGCCTGAAAAAGGCATTATTGAATCGAGCCTTAAGCGCAGCACTTCCTTTGCTTCTTTCTGGAACTTACTAAAGGATTTTTTAATGCAAGTCAATTCCTTTACTTAGCGGGAGGAGGGCCATTTTGCCAAGAGTGACATTTCGTACAATGATTTCCTGTTGTCGGCCTTACGAGGGGGAATTCCCACTACTGTAACTGCTTGGAACAATGGGCATTCCCGCCTGGAAAACAAAGAGTAGAGTGACCCGAAGGACCTCTAGAAACCTAATTCATAGCTGCCGCTGGTTATACCATGTCGCCTAACCTCTCTTATGACATCCTCATGAATAAACACTAAATCTCATCCTTTGTTGTCAATTTCTGTCGGGCCTGAATTCTTTTTTAAGTCTAACCAGCTGTACTAGTTCAGGTAGAACCTGGTATGGAATAAGATGATGATAAAAGGACTTGTAGCTCTGAAACTGATTATCCGCATGCCATGTCTGTGCTTTACTGCCTTACTTTACTCTAAAAAGCTCTTTCTTTGCAAGTGGCAAGCAAGCTATAGCTATGGTTCTATGGTTAATGACTTAATGCTTGAAAGAATGGTATTCAGGTTTGGCATGAAGTACACATGGTGAATTCCTTTATTCAGTAAGCATGGTATAAGAAGAGTATCAACCACTTATTTTTATGCAAATCACTCTATGAATGTAGAAGAATCAGTGGTGGTTGTCTAATAGATAGAGCAAGAAGCTAGGAGCAGCAAGGGCAGTGATTGGCGAATC